>JAWPHD010021557.1:0-27901 GCA_037043455.1 Cyrtodaria siliqua | reverse complement strand
GAGTATGTAGAATAGAGAATATATATGATGCGGAATAGAGTACAGGTATGTTGTAGAATAGAGTATAGGTATGTTGTAGAATAAATTATAAGTATGTTGTGGAATAGAGTATGTAGAATAGAGTATCGGTATGTTGTAGAATAGAGTATAGGTATGTTGTGGAATAGAGTATAAATATGTTGTAGAATAGAGTATAGGTATGTTGTAGAATAGAGTATAGGTATGTTGTGGAATAGAGAATAGGTATGTTGTGGAATAGAGAATATGTATGTTGTGGAATAGAGTATAAGTATGTTGTGAAATAGAGTATGTAGAACAGAGTATAGGTATGTTGTAGAATAGAGAATAGGTATGTTGTGGAATAGAGAATAGGTATGTTGTAGAATAGAGTATAGGTATGTTGTGGAATAGAGTATGTAGAACAGAGTATAGGTATGTTGTGGAATAGAGTATAGGTATGCTGTGGAATAGAGTATAGGTATGTCTTAGAATAGAGTATAGGTATGTTGTGGAATAGAGTATAGGTATGTTGTAGAATAGAGTATAGGTATGTTGTGGAATAGAGTATAGGTATGTTGTGGAATAGAGTATAGGTATGTTGTAGAATAGAGTACATAGGTATGTTGTAGAATAGAGTATAGGTATGTTGTGGAATAGAGTATAGGTATGCTGTAGAATAGAGTATAGGTATGTTGTAGAGTAGAGTATAAGTATGTTGTGGAATAGAGTATAGGTATGCTGTAGAATAGAGTATAGGTATGTTGTAGAATAGAGTATAGGTATGCTGTAGAATAGAGTATAGGTATGTTGTGGAATAGAGTATAGGTATGTCTTAGAATAGAGTATAGGTATGTTGTAGAATAGAGAATAGGTATGTTGTGGAAAGAGTACAGGTATGTTGTGGAATAGAGTATAAATATGTTGTAGAATAGAGTATCGGTATGTTGTAGAATAGAGTATAGGTATGTTGTGGAATAGAGTATAAATATGTTGTAGAATAGAGTATAGGTATGTTGTAGAATAGAGTATAGGTATGTTGTGGAATAGAGAATAGGTATGTTGTGGAATAGAGTATAAGTATGTTGTGAAATAGAGTATGTAGAACAGAGTATAGGTATGTTGTAGAATAGAGAATAGGTATGTTGTGGAATAGAGAATAGGTATGTTGTAGAATAGAGTATAGGTATGTTGTGGAATAGAGTATGTAGAACAGAGTATAGGTATGTTGTGGAATAGAGTATAGGTATGTTGTGGAATAGAGTATAGGTATGCTGTGGAATAGAGTATAGGTATGTCTTAGAATAGGGTATAGGTATGTTGTGGAATAGAGTATAGGTATGTTGTAGAATAGAGTATAGGTATGTTGTGGAATAGAGTATAGGTATGTTGTGGAATAGAGTATAGGTATGTTGTAGAATAGAGTACATAGGTATGTTGTAGAATAGAGTATAGGTATGTTGTGGAATAGAGTATAGGTATGCTGTAGAATAGAGTATAGGTATGTTGTAGAGTAGAGTATAAGTATGTTGTGGAATAGAGTATAGGTATGCTGTAGAATAGAGTATAGGTATGCTGTAGAATAGAGTATAGGTATGTTGTGGAATAGAGTATAGGTATGTCTTAGAATAGAGTATAGGTATGTTGTAGAATAGAGAATAGGTATGTTGTGGAAAGAGAATAGGTATGTTGTAGAATAGAGTATAGGTATGTTGTAGAATAGAGTATGTAGAATAGAGAATAGGTATGATGCGGAATAGAGTACAGGTATGTTGTAGAATAGAGTACAGGTATGTTGTGGAATAAAGTATAAGTATCTTGTGGAATAGAGTATGTAGAATAGAGTATCGGTATGTTGTAGAATAGAGTATAGGTATGTTGTGGAATAGAGAATAGGTATGTTGTGGAAAGAGAATAGGTATGTTGTAGAATAGAGTATAGGTATGTTGTAGAATAGAGTGTAGGTATGTTGTAGAATAGCGTATGTAGAATAGAGTATAAGTATGTTGTGGAATAGAGTATGTAGAATAGAGAATAGATATGATGCGGAATAGAGTACAGGTATGTTGTAGAATAGAGTATAGGTATGTTGTAGAATAAATTATAAGTATGTTGTGGAATAGAGTATGTAGAATAGAGTATCGGTATGTTGTAGAATAGAGTATAGGTATGTTGTTGAATAGAGTATAAATATGTTGTAGAATAGAGTATAGGTATGTTGTAGAATAGAGTATAGGTATGTTGTGGAATAGAGAATAGGTATGTTGTGGAATAGAGAATAGGTATGTTGTGGAATAGAGTATAAGTATGTTGTGAAATAGAGTATGTAGAACAGAGTATAGTTATGTTGTATAATAGAGAATAGGTATGTTGTGGAATAGAGAATAGGTATGTTGTAGAATAGAGTATAGGTATGTTGTGGAATAGAGTAGGTAGAACAGAGTATAGGTATGTTGTGGAATAGAGTATAGGTATGTCTTAGAATAGAGTATAGGTATGTTGTGGAATAGAGTATAGGTATGTTGTAGAATAGAGTATAGGTATGTTGTGGAATAGAGTATAGGTATGTTGTGGAATAGAGTATAGGTATGTTGTAGAATAGAGTACATAGGTATGTTGTAGAATAGAGTATAGGTATGTTGTGGAATAGAGTATAGGTATGTTGTAGAGTAGAGTATAAGTATGTTGTGGAATAGAGTATAGGTATGCTGTAGAATAGAGTATAGGTATGTTGTAGAATAGAGTATAGGTATGCTGTAGAATAGAGTATAGGTATGTTGTAGAATAGAGTATAGGTATGCTGTAGAATAGAGTATATGTATTTTGTGGAATAGAGTATAGGTATGTCTTAGAATAGAGTATAGGTATGTTGTAGAATAGAGAATAGGTATGTTGTGGAAGGAGAATAGGTATGTTGTAGAATAGAGTATAGGTATGTTGTAGAATAGAGTATGTAGAATAGAGTATAAGTATGTTGTGGAATAGAGTATGTAGAATAGAGAATAGGTATGATGCGGAATAGAGTACAGGTATGTTGTAGAATAGAGTACATGTATGTTGTGGAATAAAGTATAAGTATCTTGTGGAATAGAGTATGTAGAATAGAGTATCGGTATGTTGTAGAATAGAGTATAGGTATGTTGTGGAATAGAGAATAGGTATGTTGTGGAAAGAGAATAGGTATGTTGTAGAATAGAGTATAGGTATGTTGTAGAATAGAGTGTAGGTATGTTGTAGAATAGAGTATGTAGAATAGAGTATAAGTATGTTGTGGAATAGAGTATGTAGAATAGAGAATAGATATGATGCGGAATAGAGTACAGGTATGTTGTAGAATAGAGTATAGGTATGTTGTAGAATAAATTATAAGTATGTTGTGGAATAGAGTATGTAGAATAGAGTATCGGTATGTTGTAGAATAGAGTATAGGTATGTTGTGGAATAGAGTATAAATATGTTGTAGAATAGAGTATAGGTATGTTGTAGAATAGAGTATAGGTATGTTGTAGAAAGAGTATAGGTATGTTGTAGAATCGAGTATAAGTATGTTGTGGAATAGAGTATGTAGAACAGAGTATAGGTATGATGCGGAATAGAGTACAGGTATGTTGTAGAATAGAGTACAGGTATGTTGTGGAATAAAGTATAAGTATCTTGTGGAATAGAGTATGTAGAATAGAGTATCGGTATGTTGTAGAATAGAGTATAGGTATGTTGTGGAATAGAGAATAGGTATGTTGTGGAAAGAGAATAGGTATGTTGTAGAATAGAGTATAGGTATGTTGTAGAATAGAGTGTAGGTATGTTGTAGAATAGCGTATGTAGAATAGAGTATAAGTATGTTGTGGAATAGAGTATGTAGAATAGAGAATAGGTATGTTGTAGAATAGAGTATAGGTATGTTGTGGAATAGAGTATAGGTATGTTGTAGAGTAGAGTATAAGTATGTTGTGGAATAGAGTATAGGTATGCTGTAGAATAGAGTATAGGTATGTTGTAGAATAGAGTATAGGTATGTTGTGGAATAGAGTATAGGTATGCTGTAGAATAGAGTATAGGTATGTTGTAGAGTAGAGTATAAGTATGTTGTGGAATAGAGTATAGGTATGCTGTAGAATAGAGTATAGGTATGTTGTAGAATAGAGTATAGGTATGCTGTAGAATAGAGTATAGGTATGTTGTGGAATAGAGTATAGGTATGTCTTAGAATAGAGTATAGGTATGTTGTAGAATAGAGAATAGGTATGTTGTGGAAAGAGTACAGGTATGTTGTGGAATAGAGTATAAATATGTTGTAGAATAGAGTATCGGTATGTTGTAGAATAGAGTATAGGTATGTTGTGGAATAGAGTATAAATATGTTGTAGAATAGAGTATAGGTATGTTGTAGAATAGAGTATAGGTATGTTGTGGAATAGAGAATAGGTATGTTGTGGAATAGAGTATAAGTATGTTGTGAAATAGAGTATGTAGAACAGAGTATAGGTATGTTGTAGAATAGAGAATAGGTATGTTGTGGAATAGAGAATAGGTATGTTGTAGAATAGAGTATAGGTATGTTGTGGAATAGAGTATGTAGAACAGAGTATAGGTATGTTGTGGAATAGAGTATAGGTATGCTGTGGAATAGAGTATAGGTATGTCTTAGAATAGGGTATAGGTATGTTGTGGAATAGAGTATAGGTATGTTGTAGAATAGAGTATAGGTATGTTGTGGAATAGAGTATAGGTATGTTGTGGAATAGAGTATAGGTATGTTGTAGAATAGAGTACATAGGTATGTTGTAGAATAGAGTATAGGTATGTTGTGGAATAGAGTATAGGTATGCTGTAGAATAGAGTATAGGTATGTTGTAGAGTAGAGTATAAGTATGTTGTGGAATAGAGTATAGGTATGCTGTAGAATAGAGTATAGGTATGCTGTAGAATAGAGTATAGGTATGTTGTGGAATAGAGTATAGGTATGTCTTAGAATAGAGTATAGGTATGTTGTGGAATCGAGTATAGGTATGCTGTAGAATAGAGTATAGGTATGTTGTGGAATAGAGTATAGGTATGTTGTAGAATAGAGTATGTAGAATAGAGAATAGGTATGATGCGGAATAGAGTACAGGTATGTTGTAGAATAGAGTACAGGTATGTTGTGGAATAAAGTATAAGTATCTTGTGGAATAGAGTATGTAGAATAGAGTATCGGTATGTTGTAGAATAGAGTATAGGTATGTTGTGGAATAGAGAATAGGTATGTTGTGGAAAGAGAATAGGTATGTTGTAGAATAGAGTATAGGTATGTTGTAGAATAGAGTGTAGGTATGTTGTAGAATAGCGTATGTAGAATAGAGTATAAGTATGTTGTGGAATAGAGTATGTAGAATAGAGAATAGATATGATGCGGAATAGAGTACAGGTATGTTGTAGAATAGAGTATAGGTATGTTGTAGAATAAATTATAAGTATGTTGTGGAATAGAGTATGTAGAATAGAGTATCGGTATGTTGTAGAATAGAGTATAGGTATGTTGTTGAATAGAGTATAAATATGTTGTAGAATAGAGTATAGGTATGTTGTAGAATAGAGTATAGGTATGTTGTGGAATAGAGAATAGGTATGTTGTGGAATAGAGAATAGGTATGTTGTGGAATAGAGTATAAGTATGTTGTGAAATAGAGTATGTAGAACAGAGTATAGTTATGTTGTATAATAGAGAATAGGTATGTTGTGGAATAGAGAATAGGTATGTTGTAGAATAGAGTATAGGTATGTTGTGGAATAGAGTAGGTAGAACAGAGTATAGGTATGTTGTGGAATAGAGTATAGGTATGTCTTAGAATAGAGTATAGGTATGTTGTGGAATAGAGTATAGGTATGATGTAGAATAGAGTATAGGTATGTTGTGGAATAGAGTATAGGTATGTTGTGGAATAGAGTATAGGTATGTTGTAGAATAGAGTACATAGGTATGTTGTAGAATAGAGTATAGGTATGTTGTGGAATAGAGTATAGGTATGTTGTAGAGTAGAGTATAAGTATGTTGTGGAATAGAGTATAGGTATGCTGTAGAATAGAGTATAGGTATGTTGTAGAATAGAGTATAGGTATGCTGTAGAATAGAGTATAGGTATGTTGTAGAATAGAGTATAGGTATGCTGTAGAATAGAGTATATGTATTTTGTGGAATAGAGTATAGGTATGTCTTAGAATAGAGTATAGGTATGTTGTAGAATAGAGAATAGGTATGTTGTGGAAGGAGAATAGGTATGTTGTAGAATAGAGTATAGGTATGTTGTAGAATAAAGTATGTAGAATAGAGTATAAGTATGTTGTGGAATAGAGTATGTAGAATAGAGAATAGGTATGATGCGGAATAGAGTACAGGTATGTTGTAGAATAGAGTACATGTATGTTGTGGAATAAAGTATAAGTATCTTGTGGAATAGAGTATGTAGAATAGAGTATCGGTATGTTGTAGAATAGAGTATAGGTATGTTGTGGAATAGAGAATAGGTATGTTGTGGAAAGAGAATAGGTATGTTGTAGAATAGAGTATAGGTATGTTGTAGAATAGAGTGTAGGTATGTTGTAGAATAGAGTATGTAGAATAGAGTATAAGTATGTTGTGGAATAGAGTATGTAGAATAGAGAATAGATATGATGCGGAATAGAGTACAGGTATGTTGTAGAATAGAGTATAGGTATGTTGTAGAATAAATTATAAGTATGTTGTGGAATAGAGTATGTAGAATAGAGTATCGGTATGTTGTAGAATAGAGTATAGGTATGTTGTGGAATAGAGTATAAATATGTTGTAGAATAGAGTATAGGTATGTTGTAGAATAGAGTATAGGTATGTTGTAGAAAGAGTATAGGTATGTTGTAGAATCGAGTATAAGTATGTTGTGGAATAGAGTATGTAGAACAGAGTATAGGTATGATGCGGAATAGAGTACAGGTATGTTGTAGAATAGAGTACAGGTATGTTGTGGAATAAAGTATAAGTATCTTGTGGAATAGAGTATGTAGAATAGAGTATCGGTATGTTGTAGAATAGAGTATAGGTATGTTGTGGAATAGAGAATAGGTATGTTGTGGAAAGAGAATAGGTATGTTGTAGAATAGAGTATAGGTATGTTGTAGAATAGAGTGTAGGTATGTTGTAGAATAGCGTATGTAGAATAGAGTATAAGTATGTTGTGGAATAGAGTATGTAGAATAGAGAATAGATATGATGCGGAATAGAGTACAGGTATGTTGTAGAATAGAGTATAGGTATGTTGTAGAATAAATTATAAGTATGTTGTGGAATAGAGTATGTAGAATAGAGTATCGGTATGTTGTAGAATAGAGTATAGGTATGTTGTTGAATAGAGTATAAATATGTTGTAGAATAGAGTATAGGTATGTTGTAGAATAGAGTATAGGTATGTTGTGGAATAGAGAATAGGTATGTTGTGGAATAGAGAATAGGTATGTTGTGGAATAGAGTATAAGTATGTTGTGAAATAGAGTATGTAGAACAGAGTATAGTTATGTTGTATAATAGAGAATAGGTATGTTGTGGAATAGAGAATAGGTATGTTGTAGAATAGAGTATAGGTATGTTGTGGAATAGAGTAGGTAGAACAGAGTATAGGTATGTTGTGGAATAGAGTATAGGTATGCTGTGGAATAGAGTATAGGTATGTCTTAGAATAGAGTATAGGTATGTTGTGGAATAGAGTATAGGTATGTTGTAGAATAGAGTATAGGTATGTTGTGGAATAGAGTATAGGTATGTTGTGGAATAGAGTATAGGTATGTTGTAGAATAGAGTACATAGGTATGTTGTAGAATAGAGTATAGGTATGTTGTGGAATAGAGTATAGGTATGTTGTAGAGTAGAGTATAAGTATGTTGTGGAATAGAGTATAGGTATGCTGTAGAATAGAGTATAGGTATGTTGTAGAATAGAGTATAGGTATGCTGTAGAATAGAGTATAGGTATGTTGTAGAATAGAGTATAGGTATGCTGTAGAATAGAGTATATGTATTTTGTGGAATAGAGTATAGGTATGTCTTAGAATAGAGTATAGGTATGTTGTGGAAGGAGAATAGGTATGTTGTAGAATAGAGTATAGGTATGTTGTAGAATAGAGTATGTAGAATAGAGTATAAGTATGTTGTGGAATAGAGTATGTAGAATAGAGAATAGGTATGATGCGGAATAGAGTACAGGTATGTTGTAGAATAGAGTACATGTATGTTGTGGAATAAAGTATAAGTATCTTGTGGAATAGAGTATGTAGAATAGAGTATCGGTATGTTGTAGAATAGAGTATAGGTATGTTGTGGAATAGAGAATAGGTATGTTGTGGAAAGAGAATAGGTATGTTGTAGAATAGAGTATAGGTATGTTGTAGAATAGAGTGTAGGTATGTTGTAGAATAGAGTATGTAGAATAGAGTATAAGTATGTTGTGGAATAGAGTATGTAGAATAGAGAATAGATATGATGCGGAATAGAGTACAGGTATGTTGTAGAATAGAGTATAGGTATGTTGTAGAATAAATTATAAGTATGTTGTGGAATAGAGTATGTAGAATAGAGTATCGGTATGTTGTAGAATAGAGTATAGGTATGTTGTAGAATAGAGAATAGGTATGTTGTGGAAGGAGAATAGGTATGTTGTAGAATAGAGTATAGGTATGTTGTAGAATAGAGAATAGGTATGTTGTGGAAGGAGAATAGGTATGTTGTAGAATAGAGTATAGGTATGTTGTAGAATAGAGTATGTAGAATAGAGTATAAGTATGTTGTGGAATAGAGTATGTAGAATAGAGAATAGGTATGATGCGGAATAGAGTACAGGTATGTTGTAGAATAGAGTACATGTATGTTGTGGAATAAAGTATAAGTATCTTGTGGAATAGAGTATGTAGAATAGAGTATCGGTATGTTGTAGAATAGAGTATAGGTATGTTGTGGAATAGAGAATAGGTATGTTGTGGAAAGAGAATAGGTATGTTGTAGAATAGAGTATAGGTATGTTGTAGAATAGAGTGTAGGTATGTTGTAGAATAGAGTATGTAGAATAGAGTATAAGTATGTTGTGGAATAGAGTATGTAGAATAGAGAATAGATATGATGCGGAATAGAGTACAGGTATGTTGTAGAATAGAGTATAGGTATGTTGTAGAATAAATTATAAGTATGTTGTGGAATAGAGTATGTAGAATAGAGTATCGGTATGTTGTAGAATAGAGTATAGGTATGTTGTGGAATAGAGTATAAATATGTTGTAGAATAGAGTATAGGTATGTTGTAGAATAGAGTATAGGTATGTTGTAGAAAGAGTATAGGTATGTTGTAGAATCGAGTATAAGTATGTTGTGGAATAGAGTATGTAGAACAGAGTATAGGTATGTTGTAGAATAGAGAAAAGGTATGTTGTGGAATAGAGAAAAGGTATGTTGTGGAATAGAGAATAGGTATGTTGTAGAATAGAGTATAAGTATGTTGTGGAATAGAGTATGTAGAACAGAGTATAGGTATGTTGTAGAATAGAGAATAGGTATGTTGTGGAATAGACAATAGGTAATGTTGTAGAATAGAGTATAGGTATGTTGTGGAATAGAGTATGTAGAACAGAGTATAGGTATGTTGTGGGATAGAGTATAGGTATGTTGTGGAATAGAGTATAGGTATGTCTTAGAATAGAGTATAGGTATGTTGTGGAATAGAGTATAGGTATGTTGTAGAATAGAGTATAGGTATGTTGTAGAATAGAGTATAGGTATGTTGTGGAATAGAGAATAGGTATGTTGTAGAATAGAGTATAGGTATGTTGTGGAATAGAGTATGTAGAACAGAGTATAGGTATGTTGTAGAATAGAGTATAGGTATGTTGTGGAATAGAGTATAGGTATGTTGTAGAATAGAGTATAGGTATTTTGTAGAATAGAGTATAAGTATGTTGTGAAATAGAGAATAGGTATGTTGTAGAATAGAGTATAAGTATGTTGTGGAATAGAGTATGTAGAACAGAGTATAGGTATGTTGTAGAATAGAGATAGGTATGTTGTGGAATAGAGAATAGGTATGTTGTGGAATATAGTATAGGTATGTTGTAGAATAGAGTATAGGTTTGTTGTAGAATAGGTATGTTGTGGAATAGTGTATAGGTATGTTGTAGAATAGAGTATAGGTATGTTGTGGAATAGAGTATAGGTATGTTGTGGAATAGAGTATAGGTATGTTGTAGAATAGAGTATAGGTATGCTCCTCTCAGATTGTAGTAATAAGTATATGTAGGCTCGTCTTAGAATTGATTAGTCAATAATCACAGCACAATATAAATACCTCAATTGACAATACATATGTCTGTTTATGACATTAAAACCTTTACTTTTTCGCCATATAATATATATTCTGTTTTACATTAGCGTGGTGCTTTGATTTTAGTGTTTGTTAATACGAATTTTACAGTTTTTAATAGATACATTTCCATATGTAAACATTTTGCTGAACTTGCCAATTTTAATTTAATTTGAATGTTGTTTTAATATCTCAACATAATATGTATCATTCATTATGGGTATACAACCATGGATTTGACCTATTTCAAGTATCGTACATTTGACATTCGAAAGAAACTATACTGTAACAAGCCACTACATTATCTAAAGTCTCAATGTTTGAGACCATAAAATGCCCGATTTATCGTCTGAAAAGTATGACATCGCATAAAGTTGAAACAAACATCATTGGAAGATGCCTATAAAATTCCAGTACCGATAAATTAGTTTTCATAGAACAAAACAAGTATATATGTATAATTTTGCTTCATATTTCTGACATTTAAATGGCAAAGCATTGGAATTGAGATAGCCATGCTAAGATTTTCAATATTTAATGGTATGTGGTTGGTTTTACGGTCTTAACCACGTTGCTGTAAAAGAAATGCCAGACTGTATACTGACCCAAATTGAAACTCTTAGCATAATTATCTCTAAATTATGTAATGCAATACAGTTTGTATGCAATATCGAAATATTTTAAAACATTTATATACATAAATAGTGAATGGAAGTTGATAATATACCCTAATTAGTAGTGCTGTTCCAATTAATCGATTTGATCGAGCATTGGTCAGTTAAGCCTTTTTTTCCGATTAATCGATTACAATTTTTCATGATCGAGTTTAATCGGTTGTTGAAAAATTATAATTTATTTCATTCTCTTGTACTAAAATGTACAAGAGAATGAAATAAGTTTTAATTTTGCAACAAGAAATCATCTCTAAAGGGGCATCACAATTTATACTTTAAATAAATGCTTGGTTTGTTTCATTCAATTGCTTAATGACCAGAATATGCTTGAAATTTGTGTTTCTTTTCTAGATTATAGTTTGAACAATTTTACACTGGTGTGTTATAAGGAAGCCATGTTTAATCGATTAAGGATCCATCATCGGTTGGTTGAAAATTCTGATGATCAATCACACATTTTTAACCGATTCCCAACACTACTAATTACAGTTGAAATAGTCATTATTGCACTCATTTGGACCCCCTTCATGTTCATTTTGTCATTTTTTTATTGTGCTCATTCTTCATGACACTATGTATGCAAGCGTGGCTCTATCTTAAATGAAGTGTCTAAAATAGAATTTGCAGCAACTCTGAAGTTCTGCAGGTTCTAGACCCATTCTCCTTATTTTATCTCGATGTAAATGAAAGATTAGCCTGGCATGTTCATTCCTGGTAGGTGCCAGATAACCTTTAATGTTTTGATGGGCCGTAAACCAATTCAATTGCACTCATTTGACCTAGTCGTTCCCAAAATCATACTAAATGACAGATGATTTAATTCAGTGCATGTGTTTTTCATAGTAGTCTCACCGTCCGTCAGTCCGTCCAAATTGAGCACAAAGTCCAGGTCCGTGGCTCCAAGCTCAAGGTCACACTTAGTGGTCAAAGGTCAAAAAGAAGTGCTTTCATGTCTATATTTCGTGTCCGGTAAATAACTGACATTCATGGACGGATTTCCAAATAATTGTTCTCCATATAAACTTTCTTTTTATAATTGCCTATTTTTATGTCATTAGCTTCTTTCAGAATGTATCTGTACCACCACCGAATGGTGAGGGAGCATATGTTAGCCATGTCCATCCCAAAAAGTTTGTGTGTCTATCTCCTCCCACAGTTTTCAGCCCATTCTTTCGAAAATTACAGGGTTCTTACCTATGATGTCAAGATGTGCATATGATATCTGCGTCAAAATCAACCCAGTACTACCAGAGTAACGTCCGTTTTTTGAAACTTTTACATTAAAATATCTTATGTGTCTATCTCCTCCCACGTTTTTCAACCGATCTTTTTGAAACTTTAAAAGCTATTTACCTGAGCTGTAAAGATTTTTTCTGCCTCTAAATGAACCCAGTATTGCCGGAGTTATGGCCTTTTTTTCGTTAAATTTTACATTAAAATATCTCAAGTCTCTATCTTCTCCAACATAGCCATGTCCATCCGTTTTTCCCGAAAAATGTGTTCGAGTTCCAACCCTTTTTTTGTCCAATTTCCTCTTTTCCGGTGATTGTTTTCAGTTTGTGCATCCGTGTCGCATGGACACATTTCTAGTTATATTTATAAAGGACTTAACATACTATCCTATGAGAAATTGAACAGAATTAAAAACAACTATGAGTTGACTATGGTTACAGACTAATAAAAACCTGTACAGAAACAATGTGTTCTGTTTTTACTGTGAAACAAATTAATGAAAAATATTCGGTGAAACCAATTAATGAAAAATATTCTTACATGGTATGCAAACTGTAATGTATGATGATATACATACAGTGTGCCATAAGTAATGGTCAAACATATGATGTTATACATACAGTGTGCCACAAGTAATGGTCAAACATATGATGATATACATACAGTGTGCCATAAGTAATGGTCAAACATATGATGTTATACATACAGTGTGCCACAAGTAATGGGCAAACATATGATATACATACAGTGTGCCACAGGTAATGATCAAAATATGATATGGATACAGTGTGCCACAGATAATGGTCAAGGTATGATGATATACATACACCATGCCACGAGTAATGGTCAACATATGATGATTTACCTACAGTATGCCATAAGTAATGGTCAAACATATGCTATACATACAGTGTGCCACAGGTAATGGTCAACATATGATGATTTGGATACAGTGTGCCACAGATAATGGTCAAGGTATGATGATATACATACAGTATGCCATAAGTAATGGTCAAGGAATGATGATATACATAAAGTATGCCACAAGTAATGGTCAACATATGATGATATACATACAGTATGCCATAAGTAATGGTCAAGGTATGATGATATACATACAGTGTGCCACAAGTAATGGTCAAACATGATATACATACTGTGTGCCACAGGTAATGGTCAACGTATGATGATATACATATAGTGTGCCATAAGTAATGGTCAACGTATGATGATATACATAGTGTGCTACAAGTAATGGTCTATTATAGTGATATACATACAGTGTGCTCCAAGTAATGGTCAATCTATGATGAAATACATACAGTGTGCCATAGGTAATGGTCAATTATAATGATATACATACAGTGTGCCATAAGTAATGGTTAAGGAATGATGATATACATAAAGTATGCCACAAGTAATGGTCAACATAAGATGATATACATACAGTATGCCATAAGTAATGGTCAATGTATGATGATATGGATACAGTATGCCACAAGTAATGGTCAAACATGATATACATACTGTGTGCCACAGGTAATGGTCAACGTATGATGATATACATACAGTGTGCCATAAGTAATGGTCAACGTAGGATGATATACATAGTGTGCCACAAGTAATGGTCTATTATAGTGATATACATACAGTGTGCTCCAAGTAATGGTCAATCTATGATGAAATACATAGTGTGCCATAGGTAATGGTCAATTATAATGATATACATACAGTGTGCCACAAGTAATGGTCAAACATGATGATATACATACAGTGTGCCACAGGTAATGGTCAACATTTGATGATATGGATAGAGTGTGCCACAGGTAATGGTCAAGGTATGATGATATACATACAGTGTGCCACAGATAATGGTCAACGTATGATGATATACATACAGTGTGCCACAGATAATGGTCAACGTATGATGATATACATACAGTATGCCAAAAGTAATGGTCAACTTATGATGATATACATACAGTATGCCACAAGTAATGGTCAACGTATGATAATATACATACAGTGTGCCACAGGTAATGGTCAATTATAATGATAAACATACAGTATGCCATAAGTAATGGTCCACATCTGATGATATACATACAGTGTGCCACAGGTAATGGTCAATTATAATGATATACATACAGTGTGCCACAAGTAATGGTCAAACACGATGATATACATACAGTGTGCCACAGGTAATGGAATTGAATTGAATTGGGGTTTTAAGGCGCACCAACACATGAAAAGGTTATATGGCGCCTAAAAGGCATGAACATGCCAGGCTCATCTTCCATGTACATCGAGATAAAATATGGAAAATGGGCCTAGAACCTTCTCACCCTGAACTGCAGAGTTGCTGCAAATTCTATCGTAGAAACTCCATTTATGCTGGAGCCATGTTATTGTTTTTCTGCCACTGCTCTTTTGATGCGAGCGAGATAGCACCTGAAACAATGCAGGGATCATGATGAAGACCTTTAATGAACATGAACAAAAAATGATAAAATGAACATGAATTTGGGGGGGATTCTACCCCTCTGCCTACCCCTCCAAAGGGATCTGCAGTGGCCGTATTCTTTGCCCCGTGACCAAACGGGGCCCCCGGCAACCACACGGGGCTCAATGTATGATGATATATATACAGTGTGCCACAGATAAAGGTCACAGTGACCTTATTTTGGTACGCGACACACCGCTATCCCAAGATGTATCCACATCCCAAGTTTGATATCTCTAAGTGTTATAGTATTGAAAATACGATCCGGACAAGCATTTTCTATGACAGATGTCACAGGTCAAGGTCCCAATGACCTTATTTTGGTACGCGTCACACTGCTATCCCAAGATGTATTTCTAAGTGTTATAGTATTGAAAATACGGTCTGGACAAGCATTTTGTATGACAGAGGTCACAGGTCAAAGTCACAATGACCTTATTTTGTACGGGACATACCGCTATCCCAAGATGTATTCACATACCAAGTTTGGTATCTCTAAGTGTTATAGTATTGAAAACAAGAGGTCAATGACCTTGAAGCTCTACTGATAGGTTTTGATAGCTAGATCAGCATTCCTGTGAAGTTTCATGAAAATCCGTCAAGTAGTTTCAGAGGAGTAGTCTCTACAAGTTTTCATTATATAACTCTATGTAAACAAAGATGGCCATCTTGAATTTCTGGCAGACCTGAAATTTTGCTAGGATCAATTAGACATCAGGAGCAACATTCCTGTGAAGTTTCATGAAAATCCGTCGAGTAGTTACAGAGGAATAGTCGCTACAAGTTTTTACTAGATAACTCTATGTAAACAAAGATGACGATGACAGCCATGTTTAACATCGAATCAAAACAATTTTCGAAAAGGACCAACATCATGTCATGCTGATCATTTTAGAAAAAGTCCCATATCAATATCACTTATAGTTTTCAAGAAGTAGTCGCTACAAATTTGTTTTTTGAAAATCTATTTTTAGCCGTGGTGGCCATCTTGAATTTCCGGCCGACCTGAAGTTTTGCTAGGATCAATAAGACATCAAGAGCAACAATCGTGTGAAGTTTCATGGAAATCTGTTGAGTAGTTTCAAAGGAGTAGTCGCTACAGGTTTTTACTAAATAACTGTAAGTAAACAAAGATGGGGCAGCCATGTTTAACATTGAATCAAAACGATTTTCGACAAGGACCAACATCATGTCATGCTGATCATTTTAGAAAAAGTCCCATATCAATATCACTTATAGTTTTCAAGAAGTAGTCGCTACAAACTTGTTTTTTAAAAATCTATTTTTAGATTTGGTGGCCATCTTGGATTTCACATCAACATGAATTTTTGCTAGGATCAACTAGACTTTAAAGCAGAAATTTGTCCTAAAACAACTAAAACAACAAATCCGTTGTTGATATGTTTTTAATTATCAAATATCATTATAAATACGATGGTAACTATGCTATTGATGTATTTTTAGTGAAAATATGTTTTTAAAGATAAAAACCGAAAAGACGAACAGGCTACGCTAAAAAATTGAAAAAAAATCAAAGGGGGAAAACTCTTCCTCGTAAAACCGGAAGTGACGTCATTGGGAACAAAACGAAACCATTTGTACATAGGGAAAGCACGCAAAAACAGTATAGTGTGTGTGAAAATGTCGGAATTAAGCGACTATGATGCTGAGTCAGATGAAATGCCCATGATAAGAAGGTTGCACAATGTGCAACCTTACGATTTTGAGCCAGAATTCGTGTCTGAGGATGAAAATACCTCGGATTCATCAACCGATGGCGATGAGGAAGTTGAACGCGGTGCAGGTCATCGAAATTCTGAAAGTCACCAGCAACGCTGCAATATCTCGGTACATTTACACTAAGCGCGAAATGCAGTATATTCCGAATGAATAGACATGGTCTAATACTTGTACATTAATACGAGCGTCAGATTATAAGGACTTTATTTTTGCCGAAAAATAGACATTGAAAAAATATATTTAGAGTCTAGTAAGTATAATTGATAAATAAATAAATGTAACAGCATCTAATTTCTATAGTTTTCTATATACCATAAGTCCCCGCCGCCTCCAAAACAGTCTATAGTGGTGTATGAGATTCGGATTTGCAGTATGACACGCTCTCCACGTGCCGCCAAATAACAATATACCACACAGCGACTAATCAACTATTGCGGTACCCTATTGAAGTACAGCCTAATCATGGTACAAACGTCGGTATATGACAAAATCACGCACCATTTAGGGAAACGTAGTTTTATGATATGCCTACATTTCCTGTATATTGCAATTCCGTGAGCGGTGCAATACCGCCGCGGCGAGCCGCGTATTGCACAAGACGGATATATGATGCGTGAGAAACTAGTTAATTCATCGCGCACGAAGATGATCTAAATAATATAGTCAAATGTATTATGAGCACGACATAATGTATTATGTACATGTAGAGATCGAAAAAAAAGACCTAACAATTTTTTTATTTAGAATATAAAGTATATATATACTTGTAAAGCACTTATTTTACTAACTGCATGAGGTAAAAGCCGTTATTGTTGTTGTTTTGCCATACAACATTACTGAACTAATATAATAGCTAGTAACATTATCAATTTTCTGCGTTTTAATAGACATCCATGAAACATTTTGTCATTATTTTCAAATCCAGAGACCGATATATAACTTTTCTGTAGAGTTTCATGAAAATCCATTCAGTAGTTTCAAAGGAGTAGTCGCTACAAAAAAAGTTTACGGACAGACAGACAGACAGACGGACGGACACCACACCACGGCATAAGCTCTGCTGATCTCTGATCAGTAGAGCTAAAAACGGTCCGGACAAGCATTTCCTATGGCAGAGGTCACAGTGACTTATTTTGGTACGTGACACACCACTATCCCAAGATGTATCCACATACCAAGTTTGGTATCTCAGTCTTATAGTATTGAAAATATGGCCCAGACAAGCATTTCGGAAGGACGGACAGACGGACGGGGTGCAAGCCTATAGTCCCCACCGGGACCGGTGGGGGACTAATAATTTTATGGCAGAGAATCATGTTGATAGAAAAGGTCTCGTACATTAATTTTAAAACTGTATGTTAACAAAATATTTATAACAAAATAAAACATTAATTTAATAATAGCTAATCTTTTTTAATCTTTTATTACAATAATTTACATATTCTAGTTGTAATCATTTATGACAAAACTCATTAACAATACTATTTATTTTACGACAGACTTAATATTATAAATCTCATCTCCCTTGTTATTTGCTTAATATCCACTTTGTTATTTAGGCCTAACAGGGAAAGAATAAAATTGGAGATTATACACAGTTTCATGTTTTTATTTTATGAACCATGTTAAAATTAATATGAATGGAGAAATATGGCCGCAACTAACATCTCGCTAGGTTTAGTTACCATAGTTGAGATAGGACAAATTCATACAACAAAAGATCGAATGTCTTGTACGCTGTAAACCACTGCAATAGTTTGCTGAAACTATTTAAACTCAATAAACAAGATAAAGTTGCCGCACTCTGCAATAATAGTTTCGCTGAAACTATTTAAACTCAATAAACAAGATAAAGTTGCTGCACTCTGCAATAGTTTCGCTGAAACTATTTAAACTCGATAAACAAGATAAAATTTGTCGCATTGCACTCGCCTCACTGGTCGATGCGAGTTAGCCTATTAATGCTCAATTGTGAACTCTGATGCCAGCCAGGGGGTACACGGGAGATGCACAGTATAAAGCAACGAGCAAGCTACCTGACCCCTGTTATACATGCAATAAACATTTGCCTAGTAGAGCTTATGGAATTTATGGCAGACAGGGGGTACGCGGGATAAGCACCCTGACCCCTTTTATATGCCTACTACCGCTTAATTGTGAACTATATGCCAGCCAGGGGGTACACGGGAGATGCACACTATAAAGCTACGGGCAAGCACCCTGACCCCTGTCTGACCTTGTACCAGGGGGTACGCGGGATAAGCACCCTGACCCCTGTTATATGCCTACTACCACTTAATTGTGAACTATATGCCAGGCAGGGGGTACACGGGAGATGCACACTATAAAGCTACGGGCAAGCACCCTGACCCCTGCCTGACATTGTACTTTTTGTAGATATTCTAAGTCTATATGAACCACTTAAGCCATGATCAGGGGAGACAATCCATTTAGAGTTTTGCTAAAATAATTAACTAGTTATCATTCCTGATTGTCTTGGAATCATGTCTAGGTTATACCATATTTCAAATAATTCCCTAATTAAAACAAGACATTCGATCCGAGCTGCAGAATTTCCGCTAGTTGCGACTTAATTTTTTCATTAAAACATCAATTAATATTTGATATACTATCTGATATACATTTTTAATTTGTTCAAAACGCTGCTTCTGCTTTATGTCACTTTCCCGGAGCAGATAAATTCATAATTTACCGCAAATATTTTACGTTAATATCATTGTATACTGCTGCTGAAAGTCAATGTTTTTGGTCCTCGCTTTTAACCAACATTTAAGCACGAGTATTTTAATGTTAACTACATCTCACACTGCTACGAAGTCACTGCCCATTTACACATACGACAAGTTGCTTTCCGAAAAGTTTGACGTTAGCACCCGTAGTCAATGTTAATATCGCCCAGCACAGATATTGAGTCACACAATCATGATAATGGAATCGAATAGCAAAGTTCAACGAGTTGCCGTCGACAAGTTATGTATGCACCGTATACTGCTGTTGAAAGTCAATGTTTTTGGTCCTCGTATTTAACCAACATTTAAGCAAGTGTATTTTAATGGTAACTACAGTACATCTGCACTGCTACTAAGTCACTGCCCGATCACACAAACGACAAGTTGCTTTCCGAAAAGTTTGACGTTAGCACGCGTAGTCAATGTTAATATTGCCCAGCGGAGATACTGAAAGTCAACACACATAATGGACTCGATTAGCAAAGTTCAACGAGTTGCTGTCGACAAGTTATTTATATGCCTTAATAGTTCAATTGTAAATCATGTTAATGGTGTTTCCATTGATGAAATTGTATATGTATGGCTTGTCCCGGGCATCACTGACTGGGAGGTAGGTGGTCCAGTTTTCCTTCCAGCGATGACTGATTGAGATGTAACCTGCTGCTAACTGACCAGTGTCCAGCTTGGCCTCCGGCATCCTGAAACATTTGAACAACTTGGCAGTACCATGTTACGAAATATGACAAAAGAAATAAAATTATTGGATAGTTACATATTTTATTAAAGGGGTGTGGTGGGTGGGATATTTTTTCCTGCTTCTATATTGCCCCGAAAAACGGAAGAGGGAGAAGTCATGTGACAGCCGTGACGTCACATATTCATGCTTTCGCCCTTGATGGCGTTCGCACTCGCCCTCATGCTTGCCAAGTAATTAAATTAAATCTGCAAAAATAAATAGAGGCATATTGCTAAATGCAATAGCCATTCTTATAATTAAATAGATAACTTGGACTTATAATCCTTATTTTTCTGTCTGGCTCTACATGTTACAAAAATTAATATTGAGTTTGACTCTTGCAAGTATAAACTAACTTCGTGTTGGGGAATGAAAGATTTGTTTGATTTTGTCTTTGTTTTAAAATAAATAATTCTATTGATTAAAAATATCTTCATCAGCTCTAAAGGTTTTACATAGTTTTCTTCCAAAGATTGGTAGCACTTAGTTAGTATACGTATATGTAAGTATACTTTAATGTAACCCTCTGAATGAAGTGACATGCGACACTCTGGGCTAATGATTCTGAAGCTGGGCCCCTAACTTTTGCAAGCAAGGGGCCCAGCTGGCTCCTAGTCCAAAACAGTTAATCTGTGCCCCAGTATACATGTGACAAGGTTTTCGCCAGTCATGTTGAGAATTACAAATTCATCTTCTGTACATGGTAGAAGAGTTCTATATAATTATGCTGCAATTACAATAAAAGTAAGTGCCTTCCTATTGGGTCATTTTCATGGTGTACACAAAATCACATTCTTTAAATGATCCATTCACATGACTGTAGTCATTCATGCACACTATCATGTCATTGTCATTTACTGACTGAATAATAAACTTGCCACACACTGTGACAGCTCTGGGTAATATGCTTCAAAAACGTTTTTAATACCAATAAAATCACGCTTCAAAAATAGGGTCAGTCTTGTTTCTCAAAGATCTGGCATAACCTTGTGGATAGTGGAAGAAATTTTACTCAAATCGAGCACCATATTTATAAAGATCCTCATTTCGTCTGATGTATCCAGCCAAAACATTCAAAAGCACCGACTGGTCAAGAAGGTTTTTGCAAGATGAAACTGTTTTCTTCACAATATCCTTAGAATTTATTTCAGGAACAGCAAGTTTATCCATTCTGAAGTAAAGTCCAAAAAACATTTTAGCATTTCTTCTCTTAACTCGTTTTCATGGTTGGATTCAAAAATGACATCCTTTGACTGTTCAATAGAAACTTTAGCTCCATATCTGAATAACTTTCAACTATTATTTTTGAAACATTGTTTTCTTTCAATGATTTTAAGGCATCACTTCCATAGCAGCTTTTTTTAAAAAACGGTCCGGACAATTTCTTTGCAACTTAACGACCGTCTTAGTTCTCTTTATAATTTCCTCATCTATATCCTCTGCAGTAATGACATTATGCAGAAAAGTATTTTCAGATGATAATCCCATTTTATTTTTTTAATAAATCCAAATAAGTTTGCATCATTATTCCTTTGTAAGTCCCTGATTCAATATAGCGTACATAATGAACTATTTTCTCATTTTCTAATTCACATTTAAGGACTGAGCACCAAAATGTTCCTTCTGTGCAATTTTTCACAAATTAAGCAGATGTTTATTGTTAGGGGTTTAGGAATTGACTCTTTACAAGTTGTTCAAAAATATCCCCCTGAGTCTGAATTGCCGAAGTACATTGTTCTAAATTGTCTTCTAGATTTTCAATCCAAGCGTCACTTGTTTCAACAGTTAAATCATTACAAATGTTTCATTTCCTTTCCTTTTGTATGGAGGTTTTAGCAACACTGTACTACTTGAAGTAGATGCCAATTCTGGTCTGTTAGTTGATAAATTATGAAATTTCAGCTTACTCGGAACTTGGGGAATAGTCTCTTTTGAGGTACTTGGCTTTGGATCTGTATCTGTGTCACAAGATTCGCTCCAATCATCACCAATAGTGGTTCTTTTTCTAATAAATTCATCAACATCGTTTTTGTGCTGTTTCGGGTAATGACAATGATGGAAGTCAAGGTGACGTAGATGATCAGCAACAGTATATGTTATTTGAGTATCTTCATCAAAAAGATGTAACTTTAGTTGAGATCTCTGAAATTTAAAATATACTTTTAATGTGATAAAGAACAAGAATTTTGAATAAGTAGTAGTCAAAAATTTAGTAGTGTATTTACATATACATGATACATTTACATATTATACTGCTTGCTAAACAGGTCATTATATCAGAAATAAAATATTTATGAAAAAACGATATTACAATTCAAAATGTATGACATAATTTTATCATATTTGTTCTTTTTTCTATAAAATATCTTCTTAACTGAAATGATTATAGCAGACATAGAATCATCTATTAATGTTGAATGAATAGTAAAGACCTTTCCATATCAACCCATAAACAAATAAAATGAGAGAGCTTACTAAATGCTTAGGGCATAACTGAAGGTCCGTCTCTGCATTTATCTGACCGTTTGGGAGAGAAGACGTCCAGTCTTCCATGGTTTGATGGTTTCCACATTCTAAAATATGACCACAATTAATTCTGCATTAATGATTGGTTTAAAGATCAGACAAACGTGTCCACAAGGCAAAATATAGCATTTTTTGGTAATAAATGGGCCTTAACTTTGCTGTTTCTAATCCAAAATGGCCGATTTAAATATCTTATATTTCTATAATACCGGTACTTTCCTTTACATTTGCATTCATGTTATAAAGGGGTGGTTAGTAGAATTCATTTAATGGGGTCATAAGGCAGGGTAAACACTAACCAATATGCAAGTTACATGCAGGCGTGTATACGTCACACTGGTTGTATAAACCATAGTGTTTGTTTGACAACACTTCAATGTTACTGTACTTAACCTTCGCATGCTAGGCATAAATAATGATATACGAGACATGTTTGAATCAGTTGTCTAAAGTGAATTGCAGGCAGGTTTATCGTTGTTTATCCAAAAATTGCATCGAACATACTAATCAATTTTCACTAACTCCTACATTTGCAAAATTGTCTGATATAGTTTATAAGCAACAGCTCAAATTGTATATGTTGGCTTAGTAAAGACAGGGATGTGAGAACAGACAGACTAAATACATTATACCTGTCCCTACTTTTCGTTGTTATAATACAAATGAGTCATAATGCATATTATATCTTACATTGTAAACATGCTGAAGAACATGTATGCTGAGAGCTTGAACATTGTTCTGGAGCAGGAAGACACAATCATCCCAGCGACAACAGACAGGTCAGAGGCATGTTCTACCAGATGGCCATTCAACTCTCCAAAGCTGGAAAACACTGCATGACAGTTCTCCCATTCACACTGCCACTCCTTGTTAAATAGAGTACATAACATTGCCACAAGTATATACATAGAAGAACAAGATCTGTCGGAGAACAGCGCAGCTCGACTATTCGATTTTTCAGAGAATAATAAATTATATAGATTGTATATACCTTCAGAAAATAAGGCTAAAACAATGTGGGGTGGGTTGTTGGGGCGCAACATAGCTATGTGTAAGAATTGCTCAAAACTACAAAAATATATAAAAAAAATTAAGTTTTGAGTGGGGGTGGGGGGTGGTGGAGAGCTTGGGTGGGTGATGGGGGTAGTGGGGGTGGTGAGGGCAATATATATGTGTAAGAAGCTATGTAAGAATTCACCAAAACAACACAAAAATATGTAAAAAAATAATGAAAAATCGAAATTTGAGTGGGGATGGGGGAGAGGCGGGCGGTGAGGAGGGCAACATATATGTGTAAGAAGCTATGTAAGAATTGACCAAAAACACAAACATATTTCGAGTGGGGGGGGGGGGGGGGGGGGAGAGAGAGGCAGGGAATGGGGTGGAGGGGGCAACATATATGTGTAAGAATTTACCAAAACAACACAGATATATGTAAAAACAAGAGGTCAATGACCTTGAAGCTCTACTGATTGATTTTGATTTCAGGAAGTAGTCCCTACAGACTTGTTTTTTGAAAATCTATTTTTAACCGTGGCGGCCATCTTGAATTTCCGGCCGACCTGAAATTTTGCTAAGATCAATAAGACATTAAGAGCAACATTCCTGTGAAGTTTCATGAAAATCCGTCGGGTAGTTTCAAAGGAGTAGTCGCTACAAGTTTTCATTATATAACTCTATGTAAACAAAGCAGCCATGTTTAAGGTCAAATCAAAACGATTTTCGACAAGGACCAACATCATGTCATACTGATCATTTTAGAAAAAGTCCCATATCAATATCTCTTATTGTTTTGAAGAAGTAGTCGCTACAAACTTATTTATTTTAAATCTATTTTTAGCTGTGGCGGCCATCTTGAATTTCCGGCCGACCTGAAATTTTTCTAGGATCAACTAGACATCAAGAGCAACATTCCTGTGAAGTTTCATGAACATCCGTCAAGTAGTTTCAGAGGAGTAGTCGCTACAAGTTTTTACTATATAACTCTATGTAACCAAAGATGGCCACTGGCAGCCATGTTTAACGTCGAATCAAAATAATTTTCCACAAGGATCTACACCATGTCATGCTGATCATTTAAGAAAAAGTCCCATATCAATATCACTTATAGTTTTCAAGAAGTAGTCGCTACAAACTTATTTTTTAACAAGAGGTCAATGACCTTGAAGCTCTACTGATTGATTTTGATTTCAGGAAGTAGTCGCTACAGACTTGTTTTTTGAAAATCTATTTTTAACTGTGGCGGCCATCTTGAATTTCCGGCCGACCTGAAATTTTGCTAAGATCAATAAGACATTAAGAGCAACATTCCTGTGAAGTTTCATGAAAGTCCGTCAAGTAGTTTCAGAGAAGTAGTCGCTACATGTTTTCATTATATAACTCTATGTAAACAAAAATGGCCGCTGGCAGCCATGTTTAACGTCAAATCAAAACGATTTTCGACAAGAACCAACATCATGTCATACTGATCATTTTAGAAAAAGTCCCATATCAATATCTCTTATTGTTTTGAAGAAGTAGTCGCTACAAACTTATTTATTTTAAATCTATTTTTAGCTGTGGTGGCCATCTTGAATTTCCGGCCGACCTGAAATTTTCTAGGATCAACTAGACATCAAGAGCAACATTCCTGTGAAGTTTCATGAACATCTGTCAAGTAGTTTCACAGGAGTAGTCGCTACAAGTTTTTACTATATAACTCTATGTAACCAAAGATGGCCACTGGCAGCCATGTTTAACGTCGAATCAAAATAATTTTCCACAAGGATCTACATCATGTCATGCTGATCATTTTAGAAAAAGTCCCATATCAATATCACTTATAGTTTTCAAGAAGTAGTCTCTACAAACTTATTTTTTACAAATCTATTTTTAGCTGTGACGGCCATCTTGAATTTCCGGCCGACCTGAAATTTTTCTAGAATCAATTAGACATCAAGAGCAACATTCCTGTGAGGTTTCATGACAATCCGCCAAGTAGTTTCAGAGGAGTAGTCGCTACAAGTTTTTACTATATAACTCTATGTAACCAAAGATGGCCACTGGCAGCCATGTTTAACGTCAAATCAAAACGATTTTCGACAAGGACCAACATCATGTCATACTGATCATTTTAGAAAAAGTCCCATATCAATATCTCTTATTGTTTTGAAGAAGTAGTCGCTACAAACTTATTTATTTTAAATCTATTTTTAGCTGTGGTGGCCATCTTGAATTTCCGGCCGACCTGAAATTTTTCTAGGATCAACTAGACATCAAGAGCAACATTCCTGTGAAGTTTCATGAACATCCGTCAAGTAGTTTCAGAGGAGTAGTCGCTACAAGTTTTTACTATATAACTCTATGTAACCAAAGATGGCCACTGGCAGCCATGTTTAACGTCGAATCAAAATAATTTTCCACAAGGATCTACATCATGTCATGCTGATCATTTTAGAAAAAGTCCCATATCAATATCACTTATAGTTTTCAAGAAGTAGTCGCTACAAACTTATTTTTTAAAAATCTATTTTTAGCTGTGACGGCCATTTTGAATTTCCGGTCGACCTGAAATTTTTCTAGGATCAATTAGACATCAAGAGCAACATTCCTGTAAAGTTTCATGACAATCCGTCAAGTAGTTTCAGAGGAGTAGTCGCTACAAGTTTTTACTATATAACTCTATGTAAACAAAGATGGCCGCTGGCAGCCACGTTTAACGTCGAATCAAAACGATTTTTGATAAGTACCAACATCATGTCATGCTGACAATTTTAGAAAAAGTCTCATATCAATATCACTTATAGTTTTCAAGAAGTAGTCGCTACAAACTTGTATTTTGAAAATTTATTTTTAGCCGTGGCGGCCATCTTGAATTTCCGGCCGACCTGAAATTTTGCTAGGATCATTTAGACATCAAGACCAACATTCCTGTGAAGTTTCATGAAAATCCGTCAAGTAGTTTCAGAGGAGTAGTCGCTACAAGTTTTCATTATATAACTCTATGTAAACAAAGATGGCCGCTGGCAGCCATGTTTAACGTCAAATCAAAACGATTTTCGACAAGGATCAACATCATGTCATGCTGATCATTTTAGAAAAAGTCCCATATCAATATCACTTATAGTTTTCAAGAAGTAGTCGCTACAAACTTGAATTTAAAAAATCTATTTTTAGCTTTGGCGGCCATCTTGGATTTCACATCAACATGAATTTTTGCTAGGATCAACTAGACTTCATGGGCAACATTTCTGTAAAGTTTTATGAATATCCATCCAGTAGTTTCAGAGAAGTAGTCGCTACAAATAAAAGTTAACGGACAGACGGACGGACAGACGGACGGACGACGGACGCCGCACCACGGCATAAGCTCTGCTGATCTCTGATCAGTAGAGCTAAAAATCTATTTTTAGCTGTGACGGCCATCTTGAATTTCTGGCCGACCTGAAATTTTTCTAGGATCAATAAGACATCAAGAGCAACATTCCTGTAAAGTTTCATGACAATCGGCCAAGTAGTTTCAGAGAAGTAGTCGCTACAAGTTTTTACTATATAACTCTATGTAAACAAAGATGGCCGCTGGCAGCCATGTTTAACGTTGAATCAAAACGATTTTTGACTAGGATCAACATCATGTCATGCTGATCATTTTAGAAAAAGTCCCATATCAATATCACTTATAGTTTTCAAGAAGAAGTCGCTACAAACTTGTATTTTAAAACTCTATTTTTAGCTTTGGCGGCCATCTTGGATTTCACATCAACATGAATTTTTGCTAGGATCAACTAGACTTTATGGGCAACATTTCTGTAAAGTTTCATGAATATCCATCCAGTAGTTTCAGCTGTGAAGTCGCTACAAATAAAAGTTTACGGACAGACAGACGGACAGACGGACGGACGGACGCCGCACCACGGCATAAGCTCTGCTGATCTCTGATCAGTAGAGCTAAAAACAATAAACATTAAATAAAAATATTCCATTTCGAGCGTGGGGGTGGGGTGGAGGGGTGGGGTGAGGGGGCAACATAGGTATGTGTAAGAATTGACCAAAACAACACAAAAATATGTAAAACAAGAGGTCAATGACCTTGAAGCTCTACTGATTGATTTTGATTTCAGGAAGTAGTCGCTACAGACTTGTTTTTTGAGAATCTATTTTTAACCGTGGCGGCCATCTTGAATTTCCGCCGACCTGAAATTTTGCTAAGATCAATAAGACATTAAGAGCAACATTCCTGTGAAGTTACATGAAAATCCGTCAGGTAGTTTCAAAGAAGTAGTCGCTACAAGTTTTCATTATATAACTCTATGTAAACAAAGCAGCCATGTTTAAGGTCAAATCAAAACGATTTTCGACAAGGACCAACATCATGTCATACTGATCATTTTAGAAAAGTCCCATATCAATATCT
>JAWPHD010021556.1:0-27901 GCA_037043455.1 Cyrtodaria siliqua | reverse complement strand
GACCATGATAGTTGTCAATAAGCCGTATACTAAAAGATGTTATCAATAAGCCGTTTGCCATGATATGTTGCCTATTAGACGTATGGCATAATATGTTGTCAATTAACCGTATGTCGTAATATGCCGTCAATTAGCCGTATGTCATGATATGTTATCAATTAGCCGTATGCCATGATATGTTGTTAATTAGCCGTGTGTCATGACATGTTGTCAATAAGACGTATGCCATAATATGTTGTCAATTAACCGTATGTCATGATGTGTTGTCAATCAGCCGTATGTAATGCTATGTTGTCAATAAGCCCTGTGTCATGATATGTTGTCAACTAGCCGTTGACCATGATAGTTGTCAATAAGCCGTATACTAAGATATGTTATCAATAAGCTGTTTGCCATGATATGTTGCCTACTAGACGTATGGCATGATTGTTGTCAATTAGCCGTATGCCGTAATATGTTGTCAATTATCCGTATGCCATAAGCTGGAAATTAGCCATACGCCACGATTTGTTGTCAATTAGCCGTGGGTCGTGATATGTTGTCAATAAACCGTATGTCATGATATGTTGTCAATTGTCCGTATGTCACGATATGTTGCAATTAGGCGTGTGTCGTTATAGGTTGTCAATTAGCCTTATAGCGTGATATGTTGTCAATAAGACGTATGCCATATGTTTTCAAGTGTCCGTATGCCATTGTATGTTGTCAATTAGCCGTACGCCGTGATATGTTGTCCATAAGCCGTTGACCGTGAAATGTCGTCAATAAGCCGTGTACTAAGTTATGTTGTCAATATGACATTTGCCATCATATATTGTCAATAAGCCGTACGCCATGTTATGTTGTCTACTAGCCGTCGCCATGATATTGTTGTCAATAAGCCGTGTAATTAGATATGTTGTCAATTAGCCGTTTGCTATGATACGTTGTCAATTAGCCGTACACCGTATATATGTTGTCAATAAGCCGTATACCAGGATATGTTGACAATAAGACGTGTGTCGTGATATGTTGTCAATTAGACGTATACCGTGATATGTTGTCAATAAGGCGTGTACTAAGATATGTTTTCAAGAGTCCGTATGCCATGATATTTTGTCATTAAGCCGTACGCCGTGATATGTTGTCAATAAGCCTTTGGCCATGCAATGTCGTTAATAAGCCGTGTACTAAGATATGTTGTCAATATGACATTTGCCATCATATGTTGTCAATAAGCCGTGCGTCATGTTATATTGTTAACTAGCCGTTGCCGTGATATTGTTGTCAATAAGCCGTGTAATAAGATCTGTTGTCAATTAGCAGCACACCGTAATATTTTGTCAATAAACCATGTGCCATGATATGTTGTCAATTAGCCGTCTGCCATGATATTTTGTCAATAAGCCACATGTCCTGATATATTGTAAATAAGCTATGTGTCGTGAAATGTTGTCAATTAGCCGTACGCCGTAATATGTTGTCAATAAGCCGTATGTCCTGATATGTTGTCAATAAGCCGTGTGTCTTGATATGTTGTCAATTAGCCGTATGTCCTGATATGTTGTCAATAAGCCGTATGCCGTGATATGTTGTCAATTAGCCGTATGTCCTGATATTTTGTCAATAACCCGTGTGCCGTGATATGTTGTCAATTAGCTGTATGCCGTGATATGTTACCAATAAGCTGTAAGCCGTGATATGTTGTCAATAAGCCGTATGTCGTGATGTGTTGTCAGTAAGCCTGTGCCGTGATTTGTTGTCAATAAGCCGTGTGTCGTAATATGTTGTGAATAATCCGTATGCCGTGATATGTTGTCAATAAGCCGTATGCCGTGATATGTTGTCAATAAGCCGTATGCCGTGATATGTTGTCAGTAAGCCGTGTACTATGATATTTTGTCAACTGGTCGCACACCAATTAACGGTATGCCATGATGTGTTGTCAACTGGCTGTATCCCACGATATAGTGTTAATTAGCCGTTTGCCATAATATGTTGTCAATTAGCCGTTTGCCATGATATGTTGTCAATTAGGACTTATTGTTCAGTCACTTTTTTATGCTCCCCGAAATTTTCGGGGGAGCAAATAGTCGCCGCTTTGTCCGTCCGTCCGTCCCTTCGTCCTTCCGTCAAACTTTTATCCGGAGCATAACCTCAAAACTACTAATGGGACTGCAATGAAACTTCACACAGAGGAAGTGCAGAGTGCAAGAACCGTAACTCTGTCTTCATTCAAATTAGAGTTATTGCCCTTTGTAATTTTATACTTAGAATGTTTGTCCGGGGCAAAACTTCAAAACTACCGATGGGACTGCAATGAAACTTCACACAGTGATAGAGGGCAATGAGTGAAATTTCCCCGTGCAAGAACCGTAAATATGTCACAATTCTAATTAGAGTTATTGCCCTTTGTAATCTTATACTTATTATTCTTCTATGAAGCATTAGTCAAAACCTACCAATGGGTCTGCAAATTGGGTGATACAATTGTCACAGGATGACCTTAGTGGTTGGGCTAACTCAGGAAAGAATCAATGACGGTGAATGCATTTACATAAGTTTAATGCAACTTTTAAAATATGTTTAATATATATACAATTATCTAAAAAAACAAGCGAATACACAAATGAACTATGAAAAGAATGTTCTCATGAACGTTTAAGACGTTCTTAGTATTGTTATAAATACTGAATGTCTAAGACCCTAAAGTGTTGTTAAAGCTATAACAATGTTGATCTAGCGCGATAACTGTGATGCGCGAGAGCTCATGAAGATGATGATGCGCGAATTCAATGGATGATTGTCATCAAATGCCTTCTGTAAGGGTTGACGACGCGATGCAATGATAGTTAATCTCCACTGAGATTGTGAGTGATATTCCTCCAGTGAGGATTGGTAACGGGCCCACCTTGTGTCCCGGGGGTTGTCGTTAGTAAAACCTGGCTGCGCAGGTACGGGGACCGTCTCCACCGCTTGTAAACGTTATATATGAGGAGTGAGGATTGGTAACGGGCCCACCTTGTGTCCCGGGGGTTGTCGTTAGTAAAACCTGGCTGCGCAGTTACGGGGACCGTCTCCACCGCTTGTAAACGTTATTCGTGGAAGCTTAGCTCCACTCCTGGATATCCAAACCTAGATGGTTTACTCCAACCCTGGATGGCTTATATCCTGGATGGCTTAGGCTGTAATTATACATACGTTTTAGATGTCGGTTGACAAACATAACAATCTTGCATAATTATCATTACCCAAACAAATCATTATTCAATCAATATATGTAAGCTGTACTAATGATGAGTAGCAATGTATACATATTCTACAACGCCATGTTAACGCTATGTACGTCGCTGTTAATCAATGCCCCTAATACATGTAATATAAACATGATCAAATTACTCATATATTACACTCACTGAGTTATGCATGCACGCATGTCAACTAATGACCACATTATACAACGCTATGCATATGCGTCGAACATTTATTCTTGTCACTCATCTCATTGTTAACTAATGTTAACAATCGTGTATTACAATCACTGAGTTATACGCCAACGTTAACTAATGCACCTATTATCCACTGTTATCAAATTAATATTGTTTTACAATTAATGATCAATTACAATAATTACATCTAATAAAGTAACTTCAAAATCATATGCTAGTCTAAAGTTATGTTTGAGAAACATCAATGCTAACCGGATGTCGTAACCGCCAAACAAGATGGCGCCGCCCACTGAATACAAATATACGATAAAAGTTTAATAAAACTACTAACCACATGTTGCCTATGAAATTTGCCGTCCAATCTCTGTTCAAACAATGTACTATCGATGATCCCGGCGAGAGCTAGAAGACAATGGGTTTTATAGCAAACATTACGCCCAAATCATTATTTCCCCCGTTCAGTCCGTGACAAACGTGGCTAAATCTGCAGTATTGAATCTACACGAGAGGCCCCTTATACAATTTTGCCGTTTAAGGAAAATTTACCTATACGTTTACATGCATTAGCACAAAACTAAACTTATGACACGGCCTCTCTGGCGGCCACTTAAAATGTGCACGCTTTTACGTGTTGCATGAATAGATCATGAATATTGTGAAATTGTTTCAACTCGAACAATAGATTTTGGGTGTAACCGATAACTTACAAGAGCTATGAACGACCAATACGCTCTACCCGTGACATTTTGTGACAACAATGCCATATGATAAGTTGGGGATACATTTCGGGGAGCATCCATCGGTTCTATCGATTTTCTTGTTCAATGATGCTTTTTTAAATTAACATACTTCTTATTTATTGCTTCGTTTTCTTTTTTCAGTTGCAGACGCAAGTTGAGGCTTTATATATACTCGGATTCTGTCTGCTGGAAATCCTTTCACTATGGTCCAGTATTCCATACAACACTGTGAAATACGTGTAATCTTATCCTAGTGTTAAACAATTGTAAATTCGTTGGGTATTTATTTTCCGAATTTTAAAATTTTCTTAAAACGTGTTCCGTTTAGACTTTTACAACTACTTTTACAATATTTAATAACAGCCATATGCATGCCATCTTCGGGATGGTTAAAATTATAGATGTTATGAATATTGAGTTCTGCTCAACACGGAGCTAGAGGGCGTGAGCGGTAGCTAGCATATTTCACTACCGTTCATGAACAGTCTCAGTCAAACCAAGACTGCAATGTGTCGTGTTCGACCGTTTCCAAAGGTCCACTCTCATACCCTTTTAACAAATTCATGGATATATCTTAGACGTAGAGTCTGAGTATGATCATAATTAAATGTTGATCATCTTTTTATTTACATTTAGTTATTTCAATTTTAGAATTTCATTGGATATATACTTTTGTTTGAAGAGTAAAGTCTGTTTATTTGCTTTTGCGACCATTAATATCCTGAATTGAATTGAAATTGCTGTGTAACGGCTCATCAAAACAGTATGGTTAAGCCGCCACTGACAAAGGGACACACACATAGTTCACAGGTTCACTTTGCCCGAGCGCACACATATGAACCACTTGAGTAAAAGAAAATCGATTAATTGCAGTCGCTCGAAAAATTAGATAAACATTTTGATTGTGTAAGAGACGAACACATTCCCAATTTAAACTACGTTCATTCTTGGATGTAGTGTACGAAGAATTGCTTTGAGAAATGTTACTCTTTAATAAATAAAAGTATCAACATTTTGTGTATACATCCGCCATTCTTAGAAATACGAACAACAAAAACCACAACACAAAAAAAACAGGTAAATAACAATGTATAATAATAATTAGTTTAATAAATGAGACGTTTTCAAAGGGTAGTTGCAATTATAACGTTTATATTTTAAACCTTTTTGAAATGTGCATACTTGGGCTTAAGTCTAAGAACATTCTAAAGAATGGTTGATGAATTCAAGGCCTGTTCGACTTTTAAATCTATTTCTTTGTGTAATTGTACTTCGGGGACAATATTTTGTGTCTCTGACAGGGTTAGGGGTTAGGTGATGGATTGTTAACCAAATAGTGTCAAAAGTAGCTAACAGAGTAACAGCACAAGCACACGCGCGGAAAATAAAAATAAAAAAATAAAAAATTGGCCTAACAACTGAACGAATATACGGTGTTTAAAGCGAAAGATAATAACGCTTACATGTATATATTTAACATACAAGCGCAGCGATTTAATATTGATACAAATTATCGTATTCTCCACCGTAGTTGAAATAAAGACGAACGCGTATTAATATTAAGATACAGATTAACGTGTATTTAAAAGTAGATAGAAAAGTCGAACAGGAAATGTAGCACTCACCACAGTCAACCAAAAGCATGCATAGAAACAAACAGCAGTTACAAATATGATTAAAGGCTAGATATGACAGCACAAACAAACAGCAGTTACAAAGATGAATAAAGGCTAGATATGACATCAAAAACATAAAGCAGTTGACAATAGGGCTACCGCCTTGGAACGGTCAATAGCAAAATGCCAAGATGAAATGCAGATTAACGTAGTCAGTCTAACGAAAGATTAATTTATCAGACTTAACATTTGTTTGCATTGTTAATGTAAAACAGTGGCAAAAATATCCGTAGATTTAAGCAAAAGATAGGTACCAAGTGTTTGCTAGTTTAACATGATAGTAAAGTATATATAACAAACAAAAATACATATACACTATAGAAACAGTTCTTATAGTTAATGGACACAGTTAATTAGCAAACGATGTTTACCGTTACAGTATAGGTTAAGTAGGGCTGTTTGCAATACGAGGTGCGCATCGCCTAGTGGGTGAGGTACGACTTAGAAGTGTTCCTCTCTCAGAATTGGGCATCCGGGGGGGGGGGGGGGGGGTCTCCCCTTATTGTTGTTTTCATCTTTGAACCAAAATGGTGCTCGTACAAGCAATATTTGTCAGGAATAAAGACAATATATATGCTTCCAAAAACCAGTGGTACTTTTTTACCCTTATCCCCCTTATCCCCCTCCCCTCTCTATATGGTATTGCATTTTCAACATTTTAGGATTTGTTCCCAAGTTATTTCCGGGATTAAAGGAATATGCCATGCTACGCCCCTGGTAAGTATAGATTGGGGCATTACTTCCTTTAAACATTATCATGAACAACAACCATCGTCAAAACATAAGTTATATTTACCAAATTGTGTTATATTTTTATACTCACAAATATGTTTGTTGTGACGTTTCTATAGGTACCTTAATTGCGCAACAGTTTTTTAATGTACATCTCCCAGTTCATCAATTCATTGGTAATATCTCATCATTATTTGTCAAAAATGCATTCGATATATACACTTTAGAACTACAATGTATTGTTATCAATATTGATATGTTCCTGGGACTTGGAGTGGTGTCACCTTTTACAGATAGCCAATCCAAAATTATATAAATGCAACGAATCATGTATCTTGGTAGTGCAAGGAAACAACATTAATAACTTCTGCCAAACGCAAGCATGGTGCATGGTACAGCTGTATGTACCATGAGTTGAGCAACCGGTACAGAATTAGTGGCTTACTAGAAGAAATGGATTTGTTGTCTTATATACATCATAACAAATATCAGAAATGTAAATCCATAGTTGGACACCTTTTTAATGCCTTTATAACGTACAGAAAATGACACTCGGCTGAGTGATTTCTTTCAAAATTATTTATTATGCTCAAATCGAACGTAATTTTAAAATGACACTGTCAGAATTGTTTAAAAATCAGCCTGATCTCATGCTTAAATCCAAAATCATAATGCCTTGCCTCACCATTTTTTCAAAGACAGGCATGATCAATGATCCATAACGAATAATTGATTATATAGCAATTCTAAATGCATGATATTAACACAACAAGTAAAGCGTTTTCAATCAAGAGCACACAATAAAGCTGGCAATCGCTGTTGGCAAACTGTCCCTATTGCGCCAACTTTTACAGAATGTGGTGTAGGAGCAATGCCAACACCACCAGTGGAACAACTGTTGTAGAACTGGAAGTACGTGGGGAGCTATTACAGTATGTCGTGGTACATGAACAAGACCCATAGCCTATGACGTTAGTGCAGCTGTCTTCAGCAGTGTTGCCGCATGCTCGTATAACGTTAGACCAAACTGCAATGATAAAATTGTAAAATATTAGTTTATATGTCCTTTTATGTTATGCTAGGTGGAGGGGGTGGTGGAGGTGGTGTGGAGGGTGTTTGCACTGGATACACATGTTAAAATCATATTGACAGCGTTTGGTTTTGTTAGGCTGTTAAACTTTATTAAATTAGTATGCCTACACTTACCTTAAAGTATATATCCGCCTCTGGAATTTCAATATGGCCTATGATAAGAATGATAAAATCAGAATTCGTGGACTTTATGTTAATATCATAGCATTTAGCATTAACTGCATGAGTTCAGTCCTGTGAACTTATTTTATTTATTTATTTCAAAACGTTTCTTTTCTTCAAACATATAGTTATTTCAATGTGCGTCCATCGTGTTTGAGCTTGTCAAAACGTAAATAAAGCTACTTATCACATAAAGCCATGCTATATTCATCATAAAACACAAGTGCAATGAATACGCAAAATGAATGCCGAATCATCGATCGGTCTTTTCCGTTCAAGTCTGCATACATCGGAGTTGCCTGGTCGATATCCGTAACTATTTGAAATACCGCATTACGGAAATCGAAAAATTAGTTCCATTTATTGGTGTCTCACGGAGAAGACCGAGACAACGATATTTATAACGATATATAGTCAGTCAATAGTCAGTCACGATGGATAACTCTGACAAATGTTCCAGAATGTTTATTGCAACTTTTACTACCGATAATGATAAAAACAGAAAGAAATGTATTATTAACAAGAGAAAGAGATAATATTTAATTAAAATCAAATAAAACAACCTAGTCCGACTAATTGTATGTATAATAATTCAGTCTTTGCCCTGAAATAGATACCGTTTGCAAAGTTGTCCAGACTAAAAGTAAAAAAAAAACAATTCTTACTGGTCCCCAGCGACGTGAATGTCTTAGTACAGGACATGCAACCAGAAGCAATATTGCCATTTAGTATCAGCTTGGCACCATCGGCCTTTTCTCCACATCCGTCTTGGTCAGAGGTGCAGATATAGCAATCAATACCATACGCTGAAAATAGTATATAGATATAAGATACACAATCAGGGTTTGACTCAAGTAATGTTGGGGTTTGGGGTCGCGGTGGTCCAGTTGATACTACGTTCGCTTCTGAATCTAAAGAGATAGCTGGCTACATCTCATGGGTTAATGCCAAGCATTGCTGGCTTCTCTGGGTTTACTCAATTTGTTCTTGGGCAAGACACCTTTAGTCTCGTCCGTAGGTTGGGGATATAACCCGGGGTGTTCGATGTATCAGAGTCTATTCTTCGATAACTCTCTCTCTCTCTCTCTCTCTCTCTCTCTCTGACAATATATTGTGTTATTGGGACGTTGAACAATAAATACACTAATATTCAAACTACGTAATTCTATACACTAAATACCGCTGATTCACCGAAAATCAATACTCTATGAAAAGGTATAAACCGATTCATAAATTGCTTTTTGATATTTTGCCAATACTGTAGTTATAACTTACCCACTACGTCTGATTAATGTAAATGAAGACGATATAAATGAATTAAATATCAAATGAATATCTCTTAATGTTTATGCAACATGTGGTTCTTAGAAAGTCAAAAGAACCAATAATTCAAACCACAACCTTAGGGTGGCGAAACCACGTGACTTTTTGATCGGTTGCACGGCAAACAAAATTGCAAACAAAACACTCGAATCAGTTAGGTTTTTTTTCATAACTTTCTTAATATTTAACGAATTTTATTCAAATAAAGCACACATACCCTTACAATGTGAGCTCTTTCCTCTGCCGCCAAGGGCAATTTAGTTCATTCAGTACTTTTTGAGAATAGCCTTCCCAAAATGGACACGGTCATATATTCATTTCGTTTCGAAGACTTTGGGAGGACTAATCTCAGAAAGTACTAGACAATTCAAATTACCATTGCTGCGGAGGAAAGAGCTCACTTTGGAGGGGTATGTGCACTTTAGTTGAATAAAAATCGATAAAGATTAAGAAAATTAAGAAGCAAACACTTACCTGAATCGAACGTTTTGTTTACACTTTTTGCCGTGAATCCGATCAAAAAGTCACGTGGTTTCGCCACCCTGAACCTTGCGAATCGTAAGAAGCGATTGATAAGGTTTAACAGTTGGCGCCGAAACACGCTAATTAATGTGCGATTTTGGTCTAGTCCTTTCAACAATTTCAACATGATCATGTATTTTAATTATATAGCATATGAATGCTGCCTTGTTGGGTAAAGAATATAACCTGGCTGGGATACCTTTTTATTGGGATGACATTAGGGTAAGAGTGAGGTTTGGTGCTCCCTAGATCCTGGTTCAAACCCCCAACGGCCTTTTTTGCCACTGACCGTTCCAAAGCGGTATCTCTATTATCAATCCTTGCTTTTTATTCATCTTTGAAAGTAGATATAACAATCGAACGGGAAAAGTAGCATTCAAGGACGACAGTCAACCACAAACACACAAAGAAACAAATATCAACTATATATAAAGATGAAAGATATATAAAGTGGCAAAAAAAAACGCCGTGGGGTTTAAACCAGGTTCTAGGGTGCACCAAACCTCACTCTTACCTTATTGTCATCCCAATAAAGTTGTTGTTTGTTTCTGTGCGTGTTTTTGGTTGACATTGATCCTAGAATACTGAATTTCCTGTTCCACATGTATATCCACTTTCAATACTGGCTAGTATTATTGAAAGACTATTCCAGAATACATTGTGATTTTAGGGTTCGGTGCAATATAACCATTATGAACAGTACTATAGTTACACAATTCCATAATACAAAAAGACGGCTTAGGGTTCAATACAACATAAGTATTGAGTCTACAGTACTCAATTCCAGAATATAAAAAGAGAGCTACGGGTTGAATACAACATAATCATTAAGTCTATAGTACTATTGTAACCCAATTCCATAATACAAAAAAAGAGAGATTAGGGTTCAATACAACATAAGCATCGAGTATATAGTACTATTGTAACCCAATTCCATAATACAAAAAAAGAGAGATTAGGGTTCAATACAACAAAAGCATTGAGTCTATAGTACTATTGTAACACACTTCCATAAGACAAATAGAGAGCTTAGTGTTCAATACAACATAAGCATTGAGTCTACAGTACTATTGTTACACAATTCCAGAATACAAAACGAGAGCTTAAGGTTCAGTACAATATAAGCGTGGTAAGACGTCAGGCGAATGCACACTTTCTGATTCTTTACGATGTTATGTGACGTTATGGGTTATTTGATAAACAGAATAACATATGGGGAATTTGCATAATTATGCTAATTGAGATGTCCGCATTTATCATAAGTAATTGAATATCTTACACATGTGGCAGAACATAGTCAAGTTCATCAACAATGACGTTGAAACTATTGCAAATGTCAACCGTATTGCGACTAATTGTAACGTACTAGTGACAACGTCCACTCCTGGGGAATCTGTACGGAGCGAGCACAGGGTAGTGCATTAGAATCAGATCGCTACCATACAAGCGTATATTCGTAGCATATAAGCGCTATCTTTCGTACAACAGCTATTGATGTGGACGCTAACTTTTCGTATGGTGATCCCATCTACTTCGTAGCGAACAGTAACAAAATTGCATATAGTTTCTAAGTTATTTAGCTTAAGTAGTTGAAATTTTGTTGACACATGTATATTGATAAGACTTTCACATTACCCATATACATACATATTTGGTAATTGTTTTTCACAAATTTTATACTTTGGTAAGTTTATACATATTTTTTACAAATTATGAAATAGAAGAACTAGATACACATAACACAATTTACGAAACTGAAAATATAAGACTGATTATCGGGTATTACCTTAATAATTCCAAGTATAATATTTGTGTTTGAAATTGTCGGAGTTTCATTATAAGCCACACGAAAAAAACACCGTCAATTTATTTTTTATAAATTGCGTTGTTCAAACCTTTCGTACTGTTCTCGAAATGTACAGATTCCCCAGGAGTGACTTCAACGCTCATAATGGTAGATCAATCACGGGTGGGGTATTCCAACCCGAGGTTTAACTAGTTTAATTGTAAATCTTGGCCTAGGTGTAACATTACAAAGAGTAATCGTATGCATTTAAAAATATCTTTACAGTGTATTAAGAATAACAATAGGGACTAGTGATATAGTACATTGATGTCCTAACAAGAAGGAACAAGAAATGCAATTGTAATGATATACAGGCATATTGTTGTTACATTATTATATATATATATATATATATATATATATATGTATATATATATATATATATATATATATATAACACAGGTGAGTTTCTAATAAACACAATAATACATAATTTGTGAACGACTTAAGCCTAAATATACTATACTTATCAATGTTTACACAGTATACTATATCGAGGTACTCAGATGGCCTGTAAGTTAACAGAAGTCTGCACGTACGGATATATATGTAATATCCATTAAATATACACATATATTAAATGAATATTAAATAACCACGTGGCTTATTGCAGAAAATAAATAACTGCAGCTGTTTCATAATTGGTAAACTCTTCAAAATGAGTAGCAAAATAATGTTTAAATGTAATCAGGCAAACGATGATATACTATTCAGAAATGTATAGTTAATTAACCTACCTGATTTTGTATACATGCATAGAAATATTACAAGTCCAAATGCGTAAGTCAACATGGTGAAATCTCTTCCTTCACTTAGCTACTTCAGACGAAACCACACTTTAAAACACTTTAGAAATCTCAACGATTGCATAACCGGTTATAAAACAAAAAATAAATGCATTCCATTTAGCCAGAGTATGAATACACATGATAATTCAACCTTCATAATATGTTTACCAAATACGTCAGATAACCCGTATTCTTATTCAAATTCATTAGTGTGTAACCAATCAAATCAAATGAAAAGAGACGATCGATTCCTTTCATATTGTATATATGTGAACCTATCGTAAGTACACACTATTCCCTTTTTGTACGAAAATTGTAAAGACAGATGAAACATATATTCAAAAACAGTTTTAAAACGTATTTGAAACTGAAATCATGAAACTCGGTTTAAGTATTTTTGATATAAAAGTCTATTCAAAATGTTCGATGATGCATCGTCGAATGTTAGAATGAGGATATACGATTTCATGAGTCTTTACTGACGTTTATTATGTTAACATAATGAATCCTTGGGATAAATATGTACGTATAACAAAGAAGAGCCAAAACTAAATAACACCAAACAAAAATACGAAATAATGGTGGGCGTTTGTTCGTTTATTAATGTGACCGGTTTTCGCTTTCTGTCTTACTTCGTTTTTTTGTGATTTCGTGTGACGTTATTTCAATAGTTTACCCGGTGTTATTTTGAAATAACGAAAAGACGAGATGACACAAAATATGGCCACCATAGACACACGAATTAATAACATATTTTCTGAATCATTAGTAAACACTTAAACTGTGGTGCAAACCAAATCATTACTGGTGAAGATTGGCACTATATAAATGTATTATATGTGGTGTTTTCAAAATTAACGAAGGCAAACATCAAACCCAAAATGTCACTACCCTACGTACTACCCCGTATTACAGTAGCAAACGGTGTATGTGTTAACGTGTACCTTGCTGGGTTCCGCGTCATTTATTAGGCAGGAAAGTCATTCTGAACTATTTTACATGTTAAGTAAAGAATAGTGCAAACAATTATAACGTAACCTTAGTAATATATTCAAATCGACAACAAAATCACACACACACACGCGTGCAAGCGCTCGCACGCACGCACACACACACACACACACACACACACACACGATGTTGATATATATATTACAGAGTAAACGAAATATCGCATGCGCAGATTTGGTGCGCGTTGGTGTGCGTACCGTTTCGTCGACGTCATCGGCTCAGTTTGTTTAAATTGCTATTTTTATCTCATCATAACTTGAAACATGTACTGAATATGAACTTTATTTTGGCCCGAGGGGATTTCTTTTTAATAAACTAAATATTACATTCATGAAAGGTTGATTGTAAGAATTATCACCCTTCGGAAATTGATTAACACCCTCGGCTTTGCCTCGGGCGGTAATCATATCCTCGTTGTGAGCATTGTTACTATCACCCTCTCACGAATGTAAGATTTATATTTATTACATTTTCATCGGTGAAATATTTCTCAGTGAAAGAATATTCATAATCGCTAAACATTATTAACTAACTCCGAATACAAAAATAACTAACTGTGACGCTGAGTTATGACGTCAATACAGTGGTGCTGACGTCGGCGTCATCCGCCGATAACGTTCAATAGCGCAAATAAATTCGGTTAAAATCATGCATAAACTGATTTAAAATGTAATAAATAGATTATTTAACTGCTGTTTTCGATTATAGGGAAGTACGCTCGTTCGTGAAAAGAACCACACGTCTACCATCTCGTGAAGGATTGTGCTTACCTCACGGACACTGAATGCGCAGTATATTGATTTGTCAGCATTGTTATAGATATATATGTAACCGGGTACAGGTATATGGTGAAATATCGATTCTAACCGTGTGTCCTCGATAGCTCAGTGGTTAGAGCCCTGGTACGGTAAACCAGAGACCCTGGGTTCGAGTCCCGGTTGAGGAACGATTTTTTCACCGCCTGTTATATTTGGGGGCTCGTCCGGGAGCCAGGACCGCGACTGTCAGCATGAAATAGTATGAAAATAAGTCTTGACAGCCGGCCTGGAGTTAACTCCATTAGAAATTCAGGGACGAATTTCAATCTGGTGTTTAGTAGAACATTTAGTTTTGTATTTTCCGAAAATCGATGTGTCACTGGCATATGATAACAAATATACATTTAAAAGTATATATTTCCCTATAATCGGTCCCAGCAGTTAAATAATCTCTATATGACTCTATGCCTACGTCTTCCGAAATATTGAATATCAAATTGATCAGTTGATAACTCATTAACAATTAGGTGGTTTAAGCTTATGTTTAAAGAGCACCATGTCATTGTTTTTGGAACTATGTGTGATAGTTTTCAATATTGAAATACTGTAAATTCAGAAGAAATTTCAGAAGAAAGTAGCATGCACTTGACACATTTATTAATATTTTAGCAAGAAAACTGTTCATTTGTGAGGGCGAGATCCTCAATAAAATAACAAAGGGTAAATGATCCGTTGACAGATTGTTGTATTATAGGCGATATAGCTGGTCGCATTCGTTTAAAATGCAAACACCTGTACAACTCATATCCAGTATCCAGCAATTCTTGCCTTTTATTCATCTTTAAAGTTGTTGTTTTTTGTTTCTGTGTGTGTTTGTGGTTGACTGTCGTCCTTGAATGCTACTTTTCCTGTTCGATTTTTATATCTACTTTTAGTAGTTGCAGGTTCTGTTCCTCCAGCTGCAGTGACGTTCTGAATTCGTTCCCCTGTTTTTATCTCATGTTATGAGGCTTGATTCCAGAAATCCACATCGGCCTTGGTGCCATATCACCTATATATAGTATAAGAGTATAATGTGTGAAATGTATTTGAAAGCAAAATTATAATTTTCATTTGACCCCTTTCACACATCAGTGGCCACCACGGTATCGGTCATCAGGTGTAAGGTAAGGCTCTATGCTATCCTTCATCTTAAAACTCCTATTGTGGGTGGGGTAACATCATTCATTTTTTATAACATTGCGTAATTATTCGAAACTATTTTCTAAAATGAGTATTGCTTTAACATTGGTTACCAAAACATATTAAAAGTGTTTTAAATTGGCTTATAATAGAGCTATATTATATTTGTATTATTATTTGTATTATAATTTGTCTGCCATCTTAGATTTTTTGGCGGCCATCTTGAAAATGATCGAAATTTGATTGGCTCAGGTTTTTATAAAATTAAGAATAATATTTGTAAGCTCTGTGCAAAATATCATGCTTGTATCACAATCTGAACTATTTTCTGGTTATTTCCTCGGCTATTTTGTCAAAGTCTCCATCTTGTGTTTGTCTACACCAGCTGCTTCTGAAGTAAATGGGGAATAAATAACGGCAACAATAGCGTAGCGGAGCAATGATCGTGACACCTTTAAGTCGACCATTGTTTCCATATTAGTGTGGGTGAAAACAAAGCAAGTGGACAATGGGCTGATAGTTATATACATCTGTGACTGTTAACAAAGATACATGTAGGCAGGGGCGTAGCTAGACCTTTTTTGATGTGCAGGCCCGACTATTTCTTGTGGGGTCTGGGCATGCTTATCCGATTTCTTTGAAAACGTACTACGTCTCTGGTGCGTTTTGGCGTATATTTAGATATAAGATTTAAGCAAAATCACACTTCAAAATTCAACAAATTCATACACTATTATTTATTATTTCATTGTTATATTTTTTCAACCATGAATGTGAAATTATGTGCAGGCCCGGGCCTTTTGGCTTAATAGGTAGCTACGCTACTGGTAGTTGTGTTTATGGTGAGGTTCCACGTAAGGGAAAAATGCATTTATTATGCTGCGATTTCTGTTCAGATATAATAACATATGCATTTGAATATTCTCTGAATTTCTGATTTCGTAAATATACAAGAGAAAACTTCAGCCGCGATTTCATTTGCAAAGCATCACCTTTATACATTATTTGTTTACAGCCATATTGCTTTGTTACTGAACACATGATATACGCGCTTGTTGATTGATGTGTTGATTTCACCGCCAGATTTCAAACGTCTGCTAAAATTCGAATTCACATTGATATTGTATATATAAATTGTTATGGAAAATATTCTTACTGAGTGGCGAACAGTGTAAACCCTGATCAGCCTGCACACGATGTACAGGTTGATCTAGGTTTACACCTGTCATAAAAATCAATGTATTCGACCGTGGCAGCGATAGGGATAAGGGGGTACACGACAACAGTGATTTTCTTAAAAGTCCAGGCGTCCCGTTTTTTTCTCTACATCTCTTGTATATGCACAAATACATTGATATTTATTATTGAATAGTTAAATAGTAAATTGTTTTTGCATATTACGTATTGTTGATTGCATTGCACTAATAATATATTTAAAACTCAAACTTTTCATTAAGTTTTCTTTAATAATATGCAAGCAGATGCAAAGTCAAAATGATACTGGATTAATAAATTGAGGTGCTGATTTTAATGCGTAATACCGACTTCAAGATAGTCGTATATGACCATTTAAAAGCAGATATAAAAGTTGAACAGGAAATGCAACATTTAAGAACCTCATTCAACCAAAAGAACGCATAGAAACAAACAATTTTAAATATGACTAAAAGGCAGGACATGACAACACAAACATAAAAGGATTGACAATAGGGATACCGCCTTGGAACGATCAGTGGCAAAAAGGGCAGTTGGGGTTTACTCGAGGTTCTAGGGTGCACCTAACCTCAATCTTACCCTAATGTAATCCCAATAGAAATAAATATATCCCGCCAGGTTATATGATCTAACTAACAATGCAACATTAAGAGACAATATAAAACCAACAATAATTCTAGCAACACCTTCTTGAACGCATAAAAAATGGCCACATCCATTATTTTCATATTAGTGTAGGTGAAAACAAAGCAAGCGGACAATGAGTTGATAGTTCTACAAACAAGAGTAACAGTAGCAGACTCGGTTTTATTGAGTATGTTAATGAGAAGAAATATAAGGTGCACCACCTCTCACGACCCCTAGCACCGACTTAAACGGTATGCTACTTTAAAGCCATAACGGCTAGGCTTAAAGATCCCAAATGATAAGTAAATAATAACCCTACTCTAAAGCCACACATATTGTGATTGATGATCCCAAAGGACCAGTAAGTGATATCCCTATAAACATTCACACTAGCGTTCGTTTAGTGCAGTGTGGCGGCTGTAAAAAGTCTCCCCGTGCTACGAATCAGTAGTGTTATTTTACTGGTCCTTTGGGAACAACGAGCCCAATATAGGTGGCTTTGTAAGTAGAATACCGCTTAAGCCGGGGCTAGCGGGCGTGAGAGGTGTTGCTTCTTTCATTACTTCTCATGAACAGACTCAATAAAACCGAGTCTGCTGCTTTATTCTCTTAACTGTGTTTGTTGCTCCCAAAGGATCACCGTTATCAGTATTTATTAATTGAGTGAGAGGTGATATAATGCACAACACATCTACACCCTCTAGCACCGGCTTAAGTAGTATTCTACTCTAAAGCCACACATATTGTGATTGATGATCCCAAAGGACCAGTAAGTGATATCCCTACTGATTTATAGTTGGGGGTGACATTTTACACCCGCCACATCACAAACCATACATTTGTGTAAATGTCAATAAATACCTAAACAGTGATTCTTTGGAGCAACAAACTCAAACAATATTGAAAAGTAGCAGACTCGGTTTTATTGAGTTTGTTCATCAACTTAAGGGGCGTCAGTGGCCGAGTGGTTAGAGTCTCTGACTTGCAATCACTTGCCCCTCACCGCTGTAGGTTCGATCCCGCAGTGGCCTAGGAATCTTTATGTGAGGAAGCTAACCAGCTGGCTTGCGGAACGTCGGTGGTTCTACCCAGGTGCCCGCCCGTGCACGAAAATTGCCCGGAGGGGCACCTGGGGTCTTCCTCCACCAGTGGAAGCTGGAAAGTCGCCATGCTGGTGCGACTATAAAATCCTATCCATTCATCAACTTAAATTGAATGTAAACTGTTATGTAAAGGTCATTCAAATACTGCTGTCATAAAGATGGCGTTTGAAAGCTTTTTTGACCATTGTATTTGAGTAATGGATCAAATAAACAATTATTGTAATGCTTTAATGTAAATTTAAAAAGTACATAACATAGATAAAGGCAATTAATATTGGTCAACTTTCATTGGAATATGCTGATGTCACGTAGATGTAAACATGTGTGAAGTTTAAAAGCTCTACAGCTTATAGTGTCTGAGAAATGAGCTAGCAAAACACTTGAATGTAACCTTTAAAATAAATTACTAAAGTAACTAATTCAAAAACTTGAATGTAAAATCTTTAAATTTAAAACTTTTTAGTAAAACTTTAATGTAAATCAACAAATTGATAAAAGTAGGTGAAGTTCACTCATATTGCCTTTTGTTAGGACATGTTGTTATTATGTAGATGTAAACATGGGTAAAGTGTGAAAGCTCTACGGTTTCCGGTGTCCGGGAAATGGACTTGACGAACACCTGAATGTTAAACTGTTTTCTTACGGACTGACAGACAGACAGACGGACAATGGTAACACCTTTCTACTTTCGTGGCTGAGCATAAAACAAAGTAGACACCACAATATTCATTCATCAAAAAGATTACCATTTCATCATATTCTTTTCATATTCTTACGCATTATCAATTCACCTTTTCTTATAGAAGCCTTAGTGCAAATTATCAATGCTCATTCTATAAACTAGTTTAACGTACGGGCCTCAAGACAGAGGCTTCTGTATTATGGTTTGATTGATGGCCATTGGATAGTAACTTACTAATCGTAAAAAGATAGCTTAGTAAATGATTACAAATCGTACTGTACACCGACAAGGACTGAGCTTTATATCGGGTTGCTGCAGAGCTGTGTTACCTGGAATCAAAGTCATGAGGTAGGAGTTTCTATTTTGTGTGTGGCTAATTAGTTGTAATAGTGACTTTTAGTGCACCCTGTTTAAACCCCCAAGAGGCCGCTTTAACCATGATAGTTCTAAGGTTGCAGTCCTTTTGTCCACCTGTTAGCTTGACTATTCGAAGAATAAGAGAGCTTATGTAATCACCCAAGCGTCGGCGTCCCACATCAAGATTTGCGTGTAAGCAGTGTTTATAAATCTATATTTCTTACATTTCTTATCCTTGCACAAACCAAACTTTGGCCATGAGCTTCCTTATAGCATTATCTTAAGGGCTGCTTAAGTAATTTTGGTTCCTGTAACCCTGGGCTCCCATGGAACCCATATTCTGATAGACCTTTAATATCTAACTGAAATAGGAAAAGAAACGCATGGTGCGTATTTCCGCTATATAGCATATACAGCACACTTAATTCCATATATATTCCAAGGTATCTCCTAAGATGTTTTGGTAAAAAAAAAAAGTGCAGTTAGTTAGAGAAAGGACACAACTGTGATGTGTAGACGTTTTAATCACAGTACACGTTGTAACACAGAAATTCATATATGCTGAAGTTCCTCTTTGAAAAATTGAGCCAGTTCAGTACTGTATTAATGTTAAGTGATTTCAACATTTAAAAGCCTAAGTTTGCTCACCTGCTGAGCCCAGAATGTCGCATTCTGACGTTAATGAAACGTTAATGGGGGTAACCATTGGTGTGTTCACTTGCTGTTTTAAACCCTTCTTTCTAAAAGGACAAGCCTAATATGTCGCCATGTACCATTCGATTAGCAGTAGCATATATAAAACATTACAAAATATAGCGGAAATACCGCACCCTGCGTTTCTTTTTCCTTTCAGTATATGTGTGTATTTCACTATCAACTGTTGCGTGTAAGCTGTGTTTTACAGGTCTATTAATCTCTTCACATTTCTTGTCCTAGCTCAACTAAATTTGGGGAACTGGTTTCGTTTTAGTATGTTATAAAAGGGCTACGTCTTTTTGCTTCTGCAAATTCTGGGCTCCCATTGCAACCCAAATTGTGATGGCCATAAAATGTGCAATAAAGGCAGATCTAGGTTTGGCATGTAAGCTGTTGTATATATTTATAATTTTGGTTGTCGGATTTCTTATTAGCATAGTCATTTTATTCATACTTCACCCATTTTGGGGCATGTGCTCCCTCCTCCCGGTTGCGGTTGTTTTGGTCAATTCTTACACATATAGCTATGTTGTCCCCCCCACTATCCACACCCCCCCCCCCCCCCCCCCCACACCCCACTACTCGAAACGCGTTTTTTTTTTTTACATATTACTTCGTTTTGGTAAATCTCTTACACATATAGCTATTGTTGGCCACCCTCCTCCCCCACCACCCTACACCGCTCGCCTTCCCCCCCCCACACCCCCCCCCCCCACCCCTCCACCCATCCGCACACTCGAAAACTCTTTTTTTGTTGACATATTTCTGTCACTAAAAACTCTTTTTTTTTTACATATTTTCTGTGTTGTTTTAGTCAATTCTTACACAAAGTTATGTTTGCGCCCCCCCCCCCCCCCCACCACCCACCCATCCCCCCCCCCACACCCCACTACTCGAAAACGCGTTTTTTTTTTTTACATATTACTTGTTTTGGTAAATTCTTACACATTATAGCTATGTTGGCACCACCTCCCCCCCCCCTCCACACCCTACACCCGCTCGCCTTAGACCCCCCCCCCCCCCCCCCCCCCACCTCCACCCCTCCACCCATCCGCACACTCGAACTCTCTTTTTTGTTGGACATATTTCTGTCACTACAAACTCTTTTTTTTTACATATTTCTGTGTTGTTTTAGTCAATTCTTACACATAGACTATGATGCGCCCCCCCCCCCCCCCCCCCCCTACCCCACTACTCCGAAATGCGTTGTTTTTTTACATATTACTTGTATTTGGTAAATTCTAACACATATAGCTATGTTGGCACCCCTCCCCCTCCCCCCACCCCCTCACCGCTCGCCTTCCCCCCAGCCTCCCACCCATGTCCGCACCCTCGAAACTCTTTTTTTAGCTGACATATTTCTGTGTTGTTTGGTCAATTCTTAAACATATAGCTATGTTGTCCACGCCCACCCCCACTGCGCTCCCCCCACGCCTCCCCCCACTACGAAACTCGAATTATTATATATTTTTAAATATTCTGTTTTGTTTTAGTCAATTCTTTACACATATAGCTATGTTGACACCTTCCCCCACACGCCCGCCTTCCCCCACCCCACCTCTGGCCCGCACACTCACGAAACTAAATTATTTTTTTACATATTTCTGTGTTTGTTTTGGTCAATTCTTAAACATATAACTATGTTGCGCTCCGCCCACCCTCACTGCGCTCCCCACACGTCTCCCCCTCCACTCGAAATATTTCTGTTTTTGTTTTAGTCAAATTCTTACACACTATAGCTATGTTGACTCCTTTCCCCCACACCGCCCGCCTTCACGCCCACCCCTCCCCGTCCCGCACACTCGAAACTGTTTTTTCTTTTCTTTTTTTTACATATTTCTGTGTTGATTTGGTCAATTCTTACACATATAGCTATGTTGCGCCCCCACCCACCCCCGCATCTCCCACTCGAACTCAACTGTTTTGGTCAATTCTTTGCATCCCCCTCCCCCACCACCAACCACCCGCCCGCATTTCCCCTCCCTCTCCCCCCGCACCACTCGAAACTCATTTTCTTTCTTCCTGTTTTTTTACATATTTCTGTGTTGTTTTGGTCATTTCTTACACATAAAGCTATGTTGCCCCCCCCCACCCCCTCCTCACTACCCTCCCCCCCACCCCACCCCACTCGTAACTTTTATTTTTATTTTTTTTACCTAATTTCTGTGTTGCTTTGTGTCAATTCTTACACATATAGCTATGTTGCCCCCTCACGCCCCCCACACACCACCACCTCGCATTTCTCCCCCCGCCCCTCTCCACACACACTCGTCACCATCCCACAACCATTCCACCACCCCCATCCATCACCACCACCCAATTTTCTTTTTTTGCTTTGTTCTGTTTTGTGCACTATAATTTTACTCTGTGTCGTTTTGTTTTATCAGTTCATCCAATATGTTTCGCCCCCACACTCACCCAATCATCACCACCACCCGAATGTTGTTTTTTGTGTGTTTTTTTACATGTCTGTGTTGCTTTTGTTTTATCAAATCTACACCTATAACAATGATGCGCCCCCGCCCTGCCCCCATTGGTTTATGGGGCTCCCCTCATCACGAAGGACAAGGGGAGGGGAATTGGATTTTCATTTTTATCTTCACATTATTGAGGATATTAAAATTTTAATTTGAACGCAATCATTTACCTATAAAACAATTTAGATTAAATTCAGATAGCACAGATAAATACAAATAAAAAAAATGAAACAATAAGATTCGCCAGATATCCACTCCCTTCCCGAGTTGCCTTTCGACCATAAATTTCTTAAAAAGTGGCAGCAATTTGGGATTAGAAACTGATCAAAAGAAAAAAATAAAAATTCACACCCTGCCCCAATTTTACTATAATTTGTATGAGATTCTAACAATAATTTATAACGCCCCCAAGCTGTCTATACCCGCCCATCCTCCTAACCCCACCCCACATTGTTTTAGCCTTGTTTTCTGGATGGTATATACATATAATATATAATTTATTATTCTCTTAAAAATCGAATAAACGCGGCTACGCTGTTCTCCGACAGCCTCTTGTTATGTTTGTGATGTCATTGTTTGCCTTTATATTCATCTTTGTACTTACTGTTGTTTTCTGTGCGTCTTGTCCTTGAATGACTTTATATTCAAGTTTTATATCTACTTTCTGTTAGAGGCATTTACCGAGTTGGGGACTGTTAATCCTTCTACTTTTCCGTTTTATTAGGATGACGATACGATAAGGATAAGGCAAATTTGGTGCACTCTAGGATATGGTATGGACACCCCAGCGGCCTTTTTCGACAGAACGTTCCAAGGCAGTATCTGTTTATGTTTGTGGTGTCGTTTACTAATTGTAAGTTAAGTGTTGCGTGTGTTTTGGTTGAATGTATTTACTTGGTGTCTACTACAATTTCCTGTTGGGCTTCTATACGACACTGTTATTTTAAAATTTCATTTAATTTAGTTTGGTTCCTTAGATTTTTTATATTGCAACTTATTTCTATATCTAGATGTACATGACATTCGTTGATGCAGGACTTTTAAAAAGGGTAATGTTACATCATCCATTGTTTTAAAATATTTCACTCCTTAGTTTTGTTAATACACCAGAGTGCGAAACAACGTGATAGTTGATCGGATTGCACGCAAAAAAATGTAGAACAAAACGCTCGATTCAGGTAAGTGTTCGCTATCATAACTTTCTAAATATATTGAATTTTATCAACTAAAGAGCACACACTCCCTCTAAAAGAGAGCTTTTTACTCCGCGGCAAATGGTAATTTGATTTATCTAGTACTTTCTGAGATAGCCCTCCCTAAATCTTGGAAACGAAATAAATATATGACCATGTACATTTTTGGAGGGCGAATCTGAAAAAATTACTGTATGAACCAGACTGCCTTTTGCGGCGAAGGGAAAGAGCTCACATTGTAAGGGTATGTTGCGAGTTATTTGAACAAAATTCGTTCAACATAAGAAAGTTTTGAAGAAATTCCAACTGAATCGAGCGCTTAGTTACATATTTTGCCGTGAAACCGATCAAAAAGTCACGTGGTTTCGCCACCCTAGTAGACCGCAGCGATACGAAACTAATACCAATCATATGAAATGTACTGAAGCCGACAGCACCTGTAGAAGCTTGCAGATACACAAATATGATGCTAATGTAACACTGAAGCCGACGGCCACCGTTTTAACGGTATCCCAACTTTATTTTCGGAATGCGTCAACGAAATTTGTTAGACCTGCACGCTTAAATTGTTTTCAATGCGTGTTTTTAGACCAACTTGTATTTCTTTCTACTTACAATGTCCCGTCTTATTAGGGATGGAAATAGGGTGCGAATGAGGTTTACTTAGAACGTAGTAACTCGGTTAAACACCAGCGGGCTCCTTTGCAAGAACCATTTCAGAAGCTGCACTCCCTAGTGTAAACCTTTGATGCTTGAGGTGTCTCATACTGTATTATATATATTTTATCATTAATACATTTATATGTGGTCCGAGTATTAACTTTCATACCCCATCCAATTATACATTTATAGTTTATAAACAAGGTTATCGCATTTTTTCAGTAAAAACTGGGTTTTTTTAAACGTGTTTTATTGTCCGAAATACCAGTTATAAATTCCTGATAATATAAACTTTCCCACCGCTAATGGAATTAAGGCGGGACCACGTAATGTATGCGTTTTCTGCCTGATGACCTAATTAACTTTCCTTTATTTGACACTGACTGACTTAAAGCAAAAAACATTGCAGGCACTTCCGGCATTTATAAATGCGATGTTATCTGATGTCATAATTTAATGTCAAAAAGGAAACAACAAATATGGCGGTGTCCACGTTAAAACATAACATTTTGTTTAAAACACCAAGACTAGTAAACTTTACAAACATTTGGATAAACCATGATAGAAAAGAATATTATTTCAGGGCCTTTTACTATCAAGTTTATTAGGCTCGGCACGAAAACGGACGAATGCACGGCTCGTTGTTCTTTGTTTCTAAGCCTCGCCTTATAAACTTAAAAATACTTGTTAGAGAATTAACCTGGTGAGGAGATAATTTTTATGTACACTGTCCGTTTTACTGGGATGACAATAGGGTAAGAGGTAAGAGTGAGGTTTGTGCACCCTAGAACCTGGTGTTTACACCCCAGCGCCTTTTATAGCCACTGACAGTTCCAAGGCGGTACTCCCTATTGTCAAACTTTTATATTTGAGATGTCATATTTTTTCTTTTATACATCTTTGTAGTTGTTGTTTGTTTTCTGTGCGTGTTTGTGGTTGACTGTGGTCCTTGAATGCTGCATTTCCTGATCGACTTTAAGATCCACTTCTGATAGTAAAAGACACTGACATCATATTCTCTATGTAAGAGTTCCCCGAGCAACTTCTTATGGAGCGTATGTGTCTCAACTTATTCGTTCTTTCAAGAGCTTGTACTCGAGTTGAGGACTTTTAATATTCGTAATCTTTGTATAACTAAAAAGTTTACTCAATCAGGGTTACCGTTACCATAAAACTTCGTACAAACCTTTGCTACATTTTATTATCTGTTACCCCTGATCTTCTTTCCAAATATAAAAAATAATTTAAGGACTCTTCTGCGACAAGGACTATCACAACGCTGACTTCTATGGTGATATGTAGAGATTTATAAACTTCGTAAGATTTTTGGTCATGATCACTTTCATACTATCTTTGTTAAACTTGTTAAAAGGTTTATCAAAGAGAGTTATGACCCCTATCATTTTGCAACGTACTGCATGCTTGGTGGTGGACCCTTTTACAGTTCTGCCACTTATGCTTTGCTCTTTAATTGTACGATGACCGGACAGGCTGTGGACCCTATGATGACGCTACCTAAAGCCCATTGGGAGACGGTGGCGTTTGATGTTTGAGTCTATGATCTTTCTTGTCGTGCCCTTAATGGTTTATTTCTCGTTACTGCTCTGGCTTCTGCCAAGACAATGAGTACCTTCATTGTGGCTTTCTAGGCTATTGTTTTTTTGTATTATATTTACACGAGCATATTTGTGTTTTACTTATATTGACTATTGATGCTGCCTTGTTGGTTAGAGATTAGATCATGGCGGGGACTTCTTTATTTACACTGTCCTGTTTTAATGGGATGACAGTAGGTCAGTGTGAGGTTGGTGCACCCTAGAACCGGTTTAAACCCCCCTGTGGCCTACTTTGCCATGACCGGTTCAAAGGCGGTAGCCCTATTGTCAACCCTTTTGTGTTTGTGATGTCGTTTGCATTTATTATTGCTTTTTGCCTTCTTGTTTGCGTGTTTGTTTCTGTGTTTTGTCGTTGACTGTCCTACTTGAATGCTACTTTCCCTGTCCGATACTTTTTAAATTCTTTTATTCTTCAAGGTAGACCTAACCTTAATGGTACTTTGACACTACAATTACTTGAGCAGAAAGCATGAAGCAGCCACAGCAGAACGTAATTCCCGATTATTTCGATATGTTTACGGCAGTGAAAATAGAGGTCCTAACAAAAAAAATATGAAATGATGTCAGGATCAGTATTGTATTTATTGAATATGGGACACGCGTTAGTTGCTTGTTGACATGGTATACTGTTTTACTTATTTACATTTATGTCCCATATAAGTATATTTTTGTAGGATTTGGGAACCATTGCCTGCATTGTACACAATCACGCATGCATGAGTTATCTTCGATGTCAGGTTGTTGTTGCCTTTTTTGATGTCCTCTAATAAAATTATCGGAGCACTTTCCATGCACCATACTTATACAGCCTAGCGTTTTACTGCGAGACAGCATTTGTCAAAGTAATGTAGAACGTCAAACATACTGTCTAAAAATACGAGAACAAAAAAACTGACTGACTATTTGATCATCAGACTCGTAGTAATATGTCGTTATTACTATGCTTCTTTCGTTGGCACAATATTTAATTACGGGGTGAATTTATATTAGAACCAAGTCTAGATTTTTAAAGTGCATTTTTGCTTGACTGCGTCTGTAAATTCTACACTTCCGGTAGACTTTTGCATCTTATTAAAATTCATTGACAAAATGAATATGTTAAATATGCCTAGCATTTGTAAACGGAGACAACTGAATACCTTACTGTTAGGAAGAAATCAAACGGTTTATCAACGATCAATTTAGCTCACCCATACATTGAATTATTGCAAACAAAGAATTATTACAAGTAGATATAAAGGTCGACAGAAAATGCAGCATTCAAGGACCACAGTCAAACCAAAAGCACGCAAAGAAACAAACAACAATTATAAAGATGACTAAATGCAAGTCACGACATCGCAAACATAAAAGGGTTGACAATAGGGCTACCTCATTGGAAGGTGCATTAAATTTACCCTTCTAATAAAATGGGACAGTGAAAATTCAGAGTAGGCCTTAAATAAGTTTACCCCGAATAACTGAGTATCAGATTTTCACATGTGCATTTCCCAATATGTTACACGACCTATTTCAACGTGAGCTCATAGGTTATCGGATTTACTATATATAACTAGAATGTCGTTTTTTTGTTGTTTTGCAGACCCTATGTCATTCTCGTCTATACCATCTGCTGTTGCGTTAGTTTGAGCAGTCAGGCAAATGTGTGTGCAGAGCAAAGAGAACTTGGTAAGATGTCTGGTTTAATAATAATAATAATAATAATTTCTTTATTAACGAATGTGTAGAAAAACACATTAAGTTATGCATATAAAAAATACATACATTAGTTTCATAATGTGGTCTTTCGAACAATAATGCTATAAAAGTTATTATATATATATAAACATTCATGTGGCATGCGCACACACGCAACCATCCATATACACAACATTACTACATATATATGTGATATTGATATGTCATTAATATACAGGAGAAATAGAAGAGGGCCCTAGTATGGAGGCTTGAGGAACACCTGATTTTTTATCATTTTCCTCAGAAAACTGGCCATTAACCTTCAACTACAAAAGGAT
>JAWPHD010021555.1:0-27904 GCA_037043455.1 Cyrtodaria siliqua | reverse complement strand
CAAATGTTCTCAATGTCAAGTTGCCAGGCAATGTTAAGAGTTTTGAAGGCTCTGTTACAAATCAATAGTAAGAGCTGAAGGCTATGTTACCAGTAAATGTTAAAAGTGCATAGGCTTATTGTCCCAGCCAGTCAATGTTAAGCGTGCTGAAGGTTATGTTGCTAGTCAATATTAAGTGTGCTGAAGGCTATGGTTCCAGTCACTATTAAGTGTGCTGAAGGCTTTGCCACCAGTCAATGTTAAGCGTGCTGAAGGTTATGTTACCAGTAAATGTTAAAAGTGCATAGGCTTATTGTCCCAGCCAGTCAATGTTAAGCGTGCTGAAGGTTATGTTACCAGTCAATATTAAGTGTGCTGAAGGCTAGCTATGGTTCCAGTCACTATTAAGTGTGCTGAAGGCTTTGCCACCAGTCAATGTGAAGCGTGCTGAAGGTTATGTTACCAGTCAATGTTAAAAGTGCATAGGCTTATTGTCCCAGCCAGGCAATGTTAAGCGTGCTGAAGGTTATGTTGCCAGTCAATATTACGTGTGATGAAGGTTATATGTTACCAGTCAATATTAAGTGTGCTGAAGGATATGTTGCCAGTTATTATTAAATGTGCTGAAGGCTGTGTTGCCAGTTAATATTTAGTATTGTTGGTCAAATGTTCTCAATGTCAAGTTGCCAGGCAATGTTAAGAGTTTTGAAGGCTCTGTTACAAATCAATAGTAAGAGCTGAAGGCTATGTTACCAGTAAATGTTAAAAGTGCATAGGCTTATTGTCCCAGCCAGTCAATGTTAAGCGTGCTGAAGGTTATGTTGCTAGTCAATATTAAGTGTGCTGAAGGCTATGGTTCCAGTCACTATTAAGTGTGCTGAAGGCTTTGCCACCAGTCAATGTTAAGCGTGCTGAAGGTTATGTTACCAGTAAATGTTAAAAGTGCATAGGCTTATTGTCCCAGCCAGTCAATGTTAAGCGTGCTGAAGGTTATGTTACCAGTCAATATTAAGTGTGCTGAAGGCTATGGTTCCAGTCACTATTAAGTGTGCTGAAGGCTTTGCCACCAGTCAATGTGAAGCGTGCTGAAGGTTATGTTACCAGTCAATGTTAAAAGTGCATAGGCTTATTGTCCCAGCCAGGCAATGTTAAGCGTGCTGAAGGTTATGTTGCCAGTCAATATTACGTGTGATGAAGGTTATGTTACCAGTCAATATTAAGTGTGCTGAAGGATATGTTGCCAGTTATTATTAAATGTGCTGAAGGCTGTGTTGCCAGTTAATATTTAGTATTGTTGGTGAAATATAATCAAGAATTATAAAAATGTAAAAACTGTTTGCTTTAAACTGTTATGTTTCTTAATATTAATCAGTACAAATGCAAGTAATGAAGAACAATAAACAGGACAGTGCGAGTTTTTAAAACTTCGAGATTTGCCGTGTGTCCCTTTAAGTTTAAAATGTACAATACGCACCTAGATTTAGATGACAATACAAATGAATATAAATGAATTAACATGGAACATAACTGACAATATATGACATATAAATAGTCGACTATAGAATATAAATAACAAAATATAGACTGAATATGAATGGGTCAATATTATGAGTATCAATGGGCACTTATGGAATATTTCAACGTTTGACTTGCCAAACAAAATAACCATAACCGTCAGTATTTCCATCATACCTTTAAACGGCGTTCTACGTGTACAGTTACTTACATGTACATGTAAACGGACATGAAGTAGACTGGACTGATACTTGAATGTTGTTTGTATTATGTTGTAATGTGTAAATATGTAAATATGTTACTGAATTTTAATTGAATAAATACTATATACTATTGTTTTCTGTCTATTACTATTTTTAAAACACCAGAAACAGTTGCGGCATTTGAATGTTGATATCGATGAAACCTCAGACGAGTTTTGAAAACCAGCTATATCGGATAGGTAACACCAGAGTTATTTCTTGAATAATGTCATATTGTACCTTGCCAACATTCTAGAACCACCATTAAGCTTGTGATCTTTACCAAACCTTACACAGAAGTTATATATACATAAGATATCGAATGAGTTAACTGTCCTTAATTTGGCAAACATGCATAATTGTGCCTTGTGCCCCTGTATTTCTTATCTGATCTTAACCAGAACTTACACAGTACACTTAGTTGTATATACATAAGATCTCGAACGAGTTCTTAAGCCAGTCATATTCGATTGCTAACAGTTTAATTATCTGGCCTTGAATTGGCAAAACAAGTATAATTTTGCCTTTTGGATATTCTAGCCCCTACATTTTTTGGATCACCTGAGCCGAAGGCTCAAGGTGGTCTATTGGGATCACTCTTCGTCCGTCGTCGTCGTCCGCCCGTCGTCCGTTGTCCGTCGTTAACTTTTCTTCAGTCGACTTCTCCTCAGAAACCGTTTGGCTAATTTTGACCAAACTTCACATGGATGATCCTTAGATAAATGCTTTTTAGATTTGTTAAATTTAGGTCAGCGCTACATCCAAGATGGCCGCCATTACCATATATGGTCGAAACCTTAACAAGAGGCCCAAGAGGGCCTGTGGGTGGACTCTCTACTGGCTAACATGGATCTTATAACATCAATGAAGCGAGAGACTGCCATTTTACGTTTTTTTTTTTAAAGTTTTTGGCAAAATACAGCTTTTTAACTAAATCAAGGGCCATAACTAAAGAATCTGGTAAAGTTTGGTAAAGATCTGGCCTGGAATTCACCAACCATTCTTCAAACTATTCTTAGACTTGAGTTCAAGTACTGAAAACTCGTTCACAAATATTTCCATGACTTTCAAAGATAAACAATCGTAAGAAGTTGGTATTTATTAGTATGCATCATATTTATACATAGCAGCTTATATAAATATTTGTGATTGAAATTTGCATACTTGAGCTTAAGTCTAAGAATATTCTTAAGAATGGTTGGTGAATTCAAGGCCAAATGAAAAATGAAGGCCCTACCGTATTAACAAGGCAAAATATAGCATTTTTAACTAAATCAAGAGCCATAACTTCTCTGTTACTGGTCCGACTGGTCCAACAAAGAGCTAAAAAAAAAAAAAAAACTAAGAGAATTAAATTTAAAAAAAAATAAAAAAAATAATAAAAAAAATAAAAAAATAAAAAAAAAATAAAAAAAATAGAATTAAAAATTAAAAATTAAAAAAAGAAAGTCAGAAAATCTGGTAAAGTTTGGCAAAATGAAGGCACTATCGTATGATGAGGCAAATATTAGCATTTTTAACAAAATCAAGGGTCATAACTCCGCTGTTACTGGTCCGATCTGGCCCCAGGTTACATTTGGCCCCGCCCCAAGGGTCACATGTTTTACATAGACATGTATAGGGAAAAACTTAAAAAATCTTCTTCTCTGAAACTGCAAGAGACAAAGGTTTAATATTTTGCATTTTTTGTAAGCTTATGCCAGGTCCTCTACCAATTTTGTTCAAATGGTGACCCTGGGGTCACATCTGGCCCCGCCCCGGGGGTCACAGTTTTACATATGCTTGTATAGGGAAAAACTGAAAAAAAATCTTCTTCTCTGGAACTGCAAGAGCCAGAGGTTTAATGTTTTGCGGTCAATCAAGGTGGGCAATTGATTCAAAATGTCTGGTAAAAATAACTGATGGTAAAAATCAGGAAGAATGTATCTGTTAAGAATCGATAATAACGGGTGTTATTGTTTTAACACCCGTGACTTGGTCTATTATTATGTTAAATTTGTGTTTCCAGTTCCTACCTAGATATATGCTATTTTATCTCGGAAGCTATTTTACGCTTGCGTAAAACCTTGCTTGTATATTATATTATGACATATATATATATATATACTTATATATAATATATATATATATATATATGGTTTAGAAACAACGCTGTATTCCAAAATATGGTTGTCGTCTCTACATGTATCTATCGATTTACGGCTTATCGAGCGTGTTATACTCGGCTCTACAAAAAACGAACTGATACATTTTAATTAATAATTCAAGAATATTACGGATTTTTAAGTAACTGATAGAAAGTGTATAAATTTATTTTTTAGCCAATTAATTTTCTTAGTTTTTGATGATAAAGAATATATATCGCTGGTTTAGAAACAAACTCGCTTTCTTCATTAGGCGATCGCCATTTTGTTTTTGTTTCCTTGGTCTTCATCTTCCCATAAAGATTACATCTAGTTATGTTTAGAAATGTTGAAGAAGAACATCAAATAGTAGCAAAAAAAATATCTTTCGCGGCGGATTATGTGTATTTAACATGGTTCTAATAGTAATATTTGATATTCTTCTTCAACATTTCTAAACATAACTCGCCGAATACATGTGTGAAGTTTCAATCCATTATATAAAGTAATTTCGGAGATACAAATGTTAACCAAATTTTCTAAATATAAAAGTGGTCAAACTTTAGTTAAAATAAAGGCATGAGTTATAGAACCTGGCTGATGATGTAGGTTACATTGCACCATTGCGTTTGTGCTTCCGTGGTGTATAGTCAAATAGTGCCTAATAAAAAACGTTTCCCTGCCTTACTAGTGATACAAAATGCAAAAATGCATACTTTTGATTGCTTTTTGTTATTATTACCTATAATTCAGCCAAATGATGTATTGTGAACATTGATTAGTGTTTGTTTGAGATATTTAATTATAATTGACATAGACAGTAAAGCGAAAGTAGAAATGGGGTAAATCTATCTGTGACGTGTCAAAAGAGAACGTGAAGTCATTCAACAGATTGGCTTGTTCTTACATGATACATGACCCCCTGTTTTTATTGCATTTTTATATTGGCGGACGCTCGATCGTTTGATTGATATGTGTTTTAAAATGTTCTACGGAGAAAAATGCGCATTTTTTTATCTCTTGATATACATTCGTCCTATATAAATCAATGGTGCAATGTAACCTGTATGTGTGAAGTTTTAATCGGTTGTGGGTAAAAGCCGTACCGTACATTCCGAAAATACCACGGAAATAGCAGGTGCGTTGTACAGGGATTACCGAGAGTAGCAGTGAATAGTTTAGCTTAGGTTACTAATGGCGATTATCAATATAAGTCTGAAATAAAATATATAAATGACAGAAGATAATGTTCATCGATTTTTTTCTATTATTATAACAATAGCATACATGCATGCATGTTATTATATTAACGAAACGATCTCAAAAATATGCTAGTCAAAATTAAGTACCCGCCTAAGAATATGTCAATAATATTCTCATTGTTTTGTGTACTTCGCGCTTGATAAGAGATACCAAAATAACAAGTGTAAATCGTCAACTCTGATGTCTAATTTTAAAATGTGCCAGCTAAAATTATTTTCGTGTTTTACTAACATTACCACTACAAATGCTTTTGCAAAAGACATTTTCGAAATATTTTATGTTAACGCTGAATTACAGTTACTTGAATTTCAAACGATATTCAATTAAAAGGGAGGTAATTTAGGATTATCCATGTTATCCATGTTTCATTTTTTTATAAACGGAGAATCCGCAATAAATGAGTCATTTTTTATTTGTTTTGTTTTTAATATATATTTCATATTAATTTCAAGGAGTGTATATCTTTAAGCGGACTACGATTCATGGTATGTGTTTTATCTGCACATTTCATGTTTTCATTTAAAGGGAGGGTAACTCTCAAAAGATGTAACAATTTTAAACAGAAAATGAAAGTTTTACAAAATATGGGTCAAAACAAAATACTTATCACACAAATATTCTAATATATATTTAAAATTAAAAAAGTAGTTAAAGCTACAGACGCTATACACAAACTGATATTAACTCATGAATATGAAAAAGTCACGGGTGACGTATTCTCAGTTTGACGAATGGCCAAAACGTTGGTATGTAAGCCAGAAATCGATGCGTAAAATACCACAATTTGTCTGGCCTTCGTACACAACGAGATTTGAACCTAGGGACCTTGCAGTTTTATTTGTAACATGACGGTTTTACCACTACACCGCGGAATCTTGTTGGTATGTAGTAGCAGTTTTCTAAATAGTCATTACGCAGGCATGCCAAATCTCAGGATAAAATCCGGATTTTTTCAGTCGCTCTCCGGATCTCCGGATTTAAGTGTACACTCTCCGGATTTTCCATCAAAACAAAATGTTGATGATTTAACAGTTATATTTTCACAGTTTATCAGCTATTTCTCAAATTGGTCCTGTTACACTCCCTAGTTAGAGGAGTATTTACAATTGTTGAATCAATAGGGGTCATCCGTGTAATGCACTGACTGAATATCAATTAACACCTAAGGACATAATTAGTTCCTTCAGCGACAAAACGACATATGCAATAGCAGCAATATAACCGTGACCTCTTTAATTGGTCTAGCTAATTGAAATAGCAAGTGTGAGGAACTAGCAACTCCTTGTGTGTGGCATCACTATAACAGCTGCTGCCGTGTACGATGATTATAATTTATTTAAGACTCATGAAGACTCTGTATTTGCATTTAGCACGTATCTGTGTAGAAAAGTAAGTGTACTTTCATGAAAAAACAGTTGTGGTAGAAAGTTAACCAAGTATTTTTAATCGAATTACACAGTCCTCCCTAAAACAAACTGTTTTCGTGCACGTCGAAGTATGCTAATCTATAATGTTCTATAACTATCAAACAATGCACCAACTTGTATTAATTGCATAAATAATTTAAATTTGCGCTTTAAAAAGAATAAATGCCAAAATCAAGTCGTGCGATCTAATTTCTATTTAAAAATGTTCTTTGCGCACTTTTAAATCTTAATTTTTAAAAATCTCAGCATTTTGTGTTAAAATGTTTTGGCAGGCTTGCATTAAGTAATAACTATAGCACACACACACACACACACACACACACACTGCTAAATAAAAATCGAGACTAAAGTTTTAGACGGAATCTTATTTAAATTGATAATAAACAGTAATACACCACGCATGGTTATTTACATGTGCGAAATGATGGAGTACTTGATGTTAAGTTATTTTGAATCATAATATATATTACTAAATATACAACATTCTCAATAATTCGCCATAGCTTAGCGGTAAGCACGTTGGACTGTAAATTAGAAGGTCGTATGTTCGAGTCACGAAAGAGGCAAACATTTTTCTATTGTAAATCATGACTACCTGTGGAGAGAAACGATGTGCACTGCTCGATGTCTATCAAGTTAGTGATTTCCTGTGTGTGTGTGTGTGTGTGTCTAAAGATTATAGTCCGTCCACCTAAGACAGGCGTCCTACCTGAAGATTATACGCAGAACTGAGTCTGGACTTTTATCTGTGTGTTTGTGGGTGATGTGATGATATGTCTACTTGAAGCAGCGAACTCTATTGTTTCATTATAGTGCTGCCACACTGGAATACCACGCCGTAGTAGACATGATACCCACCAGTCACATTATTCTGACACTGGTCAATCAGTCGTAGCACTACCCATTATTTGCTCGACAGGAAAGGATTACAAGTGACTACTCCATTTTTAAAGCGAAGTCCTGCGTTAAACTTGATCGCTTATATGCCCGATTTCGCCTTGAGCTGCTGAAAATAAGTTACAAATAAATACATGCCTACAAAGAAGGAAGCGATTTAAGCGCAGGTTATGTAGCTTTAAGATACAAAAAAAGTGAGTAATTAGGAATTCTGTTCAGTAGATATAGGCCATGGTTACACCTATATCTGCAATTATTTCCCTCGCCGCTGTAGGTTCGACCCCTAATGATCCTATGTGAGGAAGCTATCCAGCTGAATTGCGGAAGGTCGGTGGTTCTACCCAGGTGCCCGCCCTTGCAGAAAATTGCCCGGAGGGGCACCTGGGATCATCCTCCACTAATGGAAGCTAGAAAGTCGCCATATGAGTCCTTAGTTGTCGGTACGACTATAAAATCCAATTCATTTCCATTACACCTTGCCCTCAAAATCGCCATACCAGTCCACTCTCGCCAAGTCTTAACCACCGTATCAGACTGACAAGACATATGCACCCTATCCAAAATGTCCATTCGTTGTCAGGCCTGTTGTAATACTCAAGATATTGAAGATGAGTTTCATTTCATTCTAAAATGTCCATGTTACTCCGATATAAGGAGAAAATACATAGCATACTATTATCGTAATAGACCAAGTATGTTTAAATTCATCAAATTATTGCAAACTGAAAACAAAATGATTCTTTTTAAATTGGCTACATATCTCAAATGTGCGATGTCACACAGAATATCTATAACGCATGTTTGAACTCTTTATAGTTCATCCTCTTTAGAGCTGACATATGTCTGTATATTAATCATATACTTTGTATGTTAAATTAAAGTGATTTCAATATGTATTTTGTTATTGTTGTATATATGTTATGATGATGTACTTAATGTACAAGTCAATAAAAGTATGTCCTGTTCTGTTTAATTGGTCAACCAATTATTTATTGCTTTTTTGTAGATTTTCGAAGGCATTTGATTTAGTGTACAGAGATGGCATATGGCTAAAATTGATTGAGTATGGTATTTCGACTAAAATTGTAAAGATGTTAAGAGCTACGTACGACAGTGTAAATTTAACGGTACGCTAAGTGAATGTTTTGATAGTTATATTGTGGTAAAACAGGGAGATCTCCCTTACTGTTTATTCTATTTATTAATGGCATGAATGATGCTTTAGCTAATGGTACGTTTGATACAGTAACACTTGACGAATTACACATATATCTTCTGTAATTTGCTGATGATACTGTTGTATTCTCATATTCAAAGGCAGGCCTTCAATATGTCCTCAACCAGCTACATGCATATTGCAACACATGGGGTAGTGCAGTTAACAGTGATAAAACTGTTGTTATGACTTTTAAAAATGGAACAAAGACTGAAAATATAGAAGTCCATTATAAGTAAGTAAATATTTTATTATAGTGACATGTGTATACGCAAATAACAAACATTTAATACAAATGCATAGAGAAACACCCGGCCCAACGGACCTATAAGTCACCTTATAATTATAGTTTACAATCAGTCAACATGGTTAAACATAATAGAAAATACTGATTGATTCTTTATTTCCTCCATAATATAAAAATATACAGGAGAGTCAAAATAACATATATACACAGTGAATACACATACACAAAAACAAATAGACAGTACATGACAGTTAAGTTATATACAAGAACAAGAACAAATTTATACAAAGCAAACAAATATTTAAACTTGACAGTTTGACTTATTTAACATATGTACAAACGGACGGAGATTTACAGGAAATGTTCCTCCACTTAATAATGAAGTATATGTGTAGAAATAATATTTATTCAAGTACTCTTGCCATAGATAATCCAAAGGCCGACATGTCTTGCCGAAACGAAACACAAGAACATACACTTCATGAATTCTTGGATTGACATAAGTTTCATATGTATTTGTTTTCAAACATGATCCTTAGAATTAAGATAAAAAGAATAGCATTTTTGAAGGTTCTAAATATTTCTTTTCAAAGATAAGTTACTGGCAAGCATATAGCAAAAATTTGATTTGAGTTTTAAATCAATTATTAAATTTAAAATTCTATCTTGATATAATATTCAATACAAACATTTATTATGCAAAGTATTTGTAAATAAAACATAGTCTTATAACCGGGTCTCGGGTGCAAGATTTAACACACAAAACTTCCCATGTTTAAACTATTTATTCATTCGTCCAGGTTCGCAATATACGAATCAAGCCATATTTTGAGCCTGAAACATATAAGAACAACAACGGTAAAACTAAGTGAAAATCTATCAGATAAGCTAAATGGCTCAATTCAGCAAATGCAACATTTCACATACATGTATACTATAAAAACACTTAAAACAGTCTTACCAGAATCGCTTCCTTAATATGCGTTTATCAATAAATACGCTCAAAGATAAGAGCTTATATAATATGGCAAAGCCTATCTAGAAACTATCAATCTATAGCTAAGTTTGGTCTCGCGACCTTACCCTAAGAAAGCTAGATGTAGAATGCCTTGTAGGTAGAGATAGGAAGGCGGGAGTTAGTAATTTTAGCGCCAATAAGGGGTTATCGGGTGTCAACCCCGTGCATGCAGTGAGAACTTCTCATCCCTCGATAAACACTCTAAACCATTCACTCACACCATATCGACACAATAAACACAGAGACAACACAGTACGCAACATAATACACCACGAAACAGTTAGTACGAGCGCTTGCCAGCTTAGCATATAAATATAGTTAAAACAATTGATCTTATCATCAAAACACTTTATAAACACTCGGTTACACATTCCCCCACTGTCTTGAAATACCTCCTGGTATTTCCAATGTATTCCATGGTAATTCATATGGACTGATACAAAGAATATAATGATATTGTTGCTTCTCCAAGAGAGACAACTCGTAAAACCTTGTCTCATCGATCCTTGTTAAGGGGAGCAACTCATATTGCTTTATTACCTATTAACACAGAGCAGTTAATGCCCTGAAAGTATTAAGAAAATTAAAACATAGTTGGTTGCCTGGACAGAATATAATCATATTCCGGACAGTCATGATCTAAAATATTAAAATACATCTATATACAAATGACAATAAGGATATTAAGAACACCTACAAAATAAATGTGAATTTATTCTGCTTTGCTCTGAAAAACTACAAGGTTTTGTATTAACGAGCAAAATAAACAACTTTCTTCTATTCTGATGAATTATTAAATCCATTCGGTCACCTGAAAGGAAAATATGTATTTCATTAATCGGTATCTTTATCGCTTCTACAATTTACAATGAGTAAAGCTAACCGATAAGAAATAACAAAACATATTATATTCTGTCTACACGTAACAAATAATTGTTTTAATGGAACGGGCCACCCTGGAGGGAAATGAAATCTGAAAAATAATAGAAATTCTTAGATTCACTACAATGCCCACTCTCCAAATCGGTCGGGTGGTCGTCTCTGCCTAACTGGTCTCCTTGGGCTGATTCTTGGTATGGGAACTTGGTCGATAGGTGACCGCCTGCTATCCGCGACTGTGGTTGCCCGCGGCTGATCACTCTGATTTCGGAAATTGTCATTCCGATGATGACCCTGGTTCTCCCATAAGAACTGTTTCACTGCAGTCTCTGTAACGCCAGTGGTTGGAGTACCAACATCTAGGGTTCGGTCAGCAACTGAAGAAATCCTGCTAGCCCCGGAATCCACAGTTCTGTCACCGGAAGTGTTTAGACTTGCGTCCAACGGCTCCCTATTGCTGGTTACCTCTGACCTAATGGTACCACCTCCATTTAACGGGTTTGTAGTCCGGTTTCTATCGGGAGGGGTTCTGACCACAGGTTGTCGACGTGCCATCCTCCAAGAATGTCTTCTTTGGGGCACGATATACGGTTGGCTGTCACTACTGTCTTCTGACGTGCTCGATTCCGATCCCGAAACAGTCTCAACCCTAGGGCGTGCAGCTGGATTTGTCTCCTTCTTGCGATGAAGAGTAGCTGTCATTTCTATGGGTTCTGTTGGTGGAATCGACACGAAGGGCAGAAGAAGGTTCCTGTGCAGAGTTCTGACAGGACCTTTGCCAGTCTCTAACTGGACTCTGAAGACAGGCACATATATATCTGGAATGTCCAGAATTACATATGGGTCTTTCTCCCATTTATCTGCAAGCTTCTGTCTGCCTTGGAGATGTACTTTCCTTACTAGCACTATATCCCCAATCTCAAGCTTGTTCTCTGTAATCCGTTTGTCGTAGTTTCGCTTGTTTATGTCGGCTCTCTTCTTTGCTACATCTCCTGCGACTTTGTATGCATATTTCATCTTGTTCCTAAGTTTGGAGATGTAGGTTGCCGGGGAATTGGCTTCTTCACTTCCTGGTCCTGTTCCAAGATAGGTGTCTATGGACAGGCGTGGGTGCCACCCAAACATCAGGAAGTGTGGTGAGTAACCCGTAGCCTCATTCCTAGTGGAATTGTATGCTTGAACCAGAGAAGGGATATATGTCTTCCAGTCACTCTTCTGGTCCTCTCGTAGTGTTCCCAGCAATTTAAGAAGAGTCCGGTTGAACCTTTCGGCACTTCCATTACCCATCGGATGGTATGGCGTAGTTCGACTTTTCCTTACATCCGCTAACTTGCATAGCTCTTTAATGACCTTTGACTCAAAGTTTCGGCCTTGGTCGCTATGCAGTTGCTCTGGGAAGGAATAATGAACTATGAAGTTCTCGTACAACGCCTTGGCTGTTGTGTTTGCCGTCTGGTTTCTGCAAGGGATTGCCTTGGCATATCTGGTGAAATGGTCAGTGATGACCAGCACGTCCTCGTAACCCCCCTAAGGACGTCTCCAAGGATAGAAAGTCCATGCAGACCAGCTGCATAGGCCTCGAAGTTAAAATGGGTACCAGCTCCGCGACCGGTTTCACTGGTGTCTTCCTACAGATGCACCTCTTGCAGTTTTCAATCCTTCTGGTGATGTCGTTTTCTAATCCAGGCCAATAAAACCTTTGCCGAGCCAGCCACAAAGTCTTGTCTTTTCCAGGGTGCCCCATATCGTCATGAATCCCTTTGAAGGCTATTGTCCTGTAGGCTTCTGGAATGACGACTTGTTCTACATCCTGACCATCCTGAGATGCAGTTCTATACAGAACTCCGTCCTCTATGTAGAGCCTCTTCCATTCTCTAAGGAGCTTCTGTACTGGTAAACTCTCCTTCTCCTCCCCTCGAGAATTGCATCTCAGGAGTTCCATCACCCTGGCTATAGTTGTGTCCTTGGCTTGTTCTTGTCTCAGATCCACCTGGCGAAAGTTGTCGGTTAGCGCTATGTCCTCAGTGGCCAACTGAGAACCGGCCCCACCCGCCAAGCTCTCCACCAATGGAACTTTGACGGTTACTGATAAGCAGATGGCCTTGACCATGTCTGTGAAGAGCTGTGGTCGACGACTGAGCCCATCTACATCAGTATTCTTTTTGCCTGGTTTATAACTAATGGAAAAGTTATATGCTGACAAGGCTGCAATCCAGCGATGACCTGTGGCGTCCAGCTTCGCTGTCGACATGACATAGGTCAGCGGATTGTTATCGGTTAACACCTCGAATTCGGCACATCCAAAGAGGTAGTCGTGGAATTTATCTGTCACTGCCCACTTCAGCGCGAGAAACTCCAACTTGTGCGCTGGGTAATTGCGCTCGCTGGCACGAAGTCCTCGGCTAGCATAGGCAATGACCCGTTCAGCTCCACCTTGATTCTGCAGCAAAATGGCTCCGAGTCCAACACCGCTAGCATCAGTGTGGACAATAAAGGGCTGCGAGAAATCGGCATATGCCAAAACTGGTGGTTTTGTCAACTGCTGCTTCAAAGTGTCGAAGGCTGTCTGTTGGGCTTCACCCCATGTCCATTCGACAGGTTTCTTTGCCTTCTTTTTTCCTTTCTTGGCCTTTTTGTTGGTTGCTTGACCCTCCAACAGCTTGTTTAACGGCTGGGCTATTCTGGCGTAGTCCTTTATGAAACGACGATAATACCCCGAAGTTCCTAGGAAAGTTCTAAGTTCGGTGATATTCATCGGGACAAGCCAATCTGAAATAGCAGAAGTCTTCGCAGGATCAGTCCCAATCCCTTCTTCAGAAATTATGTGTCCAAGGTATGAAACTGATGTTTTAAAGAGTTCACATTTTGACGGTTTCAATTTTAACCCATAATAATGCAAACGTTGAAATACAGACTCTAACCGTTGAAGATGTTCTTCGAAGGTCTTGGAAAAGATTAAAATATCGTCAATAAATACAAGACATTCACGAAGATGTAGCTCGCCCATGCACTTTTCCATTAGACGCTGAAAAGTAGCGCCACTGTTACATAGTCCGAATGGCATACGGTTGCATTCGTAAAATCCAAAGTTGCCGACTGAAAATGCAGTTTTTGCCTTGTCCTCCTCTTCGAGTTCAACCTGCCAATATGATGACCTAAGGTCCAATTTCGAAAAGTAACGAGATCCGATCAGTACATCCACAGTATCGTCGAAACGTGGTAACATGTAGCTATCTTTCCTAGTTCTGGCGTTCAGCATCCTAAAGTCTAGGCAAAAGCGTAAAGAGCCATTTTTCTTACGGACAAGAACCACGTTAGAAGAATAGGGACTGTCGGAATCTCGTATAGCACCACATTCAAGCATCTCCTTCAAATGTTGCCGCACCTCTTCATACATTGCAGGCGGTATTTTCCTGTAAGGTTGCTTGAATGGTGTGTTATCAGTTAGTACAATCTTATGTTTTACAAGATTAGTATGACCAATATCGGTAACTCCCGTAGAAAATATACTCTTCCAGTTGCCTAATACTTGGCGTAATCGAAGTAGCTGATCTGGAGTTAGACTGGCTTCGTCAATCTTAAGTCCGTAATTGTCATCTGATGGTTGTTTGTCCACCGTCGCTGCCGGTAGTTCAGAAGCTAAGTTGTCCAAAATCTTAACTTCATTGATCTGGCACAACTTAGATCTTGGTTTTATGAATATTGACTTTGCAGTCATGTTACATAAATGAACTGGCACCTTCGCACAATTTCCAGTTTGTGGCAACTTCACAACATGTGGTCTTATTAGATAGCCACTATTGGAGTCTATATTCTCCGTCACAACACTGCCTATTTCGTGACTCACACCCCTTGCTATGCCATTAAGTGTCATGGACTCGTACGGTCCAATCTCGACTACTTCCTTGTTGGTTGCCCGTACCATACAAGGCTGGCATGCAATAGAGTCAAATACTATCTGCCATGATGCAGGTGTCTCGGTTGCAGGTGCTTCTCTTTCAGCAGCTGACTTACACCGTCCTATAACATTTGTGCCAATAATGACAGGACAAACTAAATTAGATGCGCTATCTGGAACAACTAACACTGGTACATTGAGTTCAAAATTAGATAAAAACGGGATTAAAATACAAGTCTCAATGTATCCAAGTACATTCCAAGAAGATCCATCTGCAAGTAAAACATCAATTCCTAGATTATCTAGGCTGAGAAGAGGCGGCCTATTTGGTAAAGAAAGATAAAATGTATTAGATACAGTGGTAATCATGCTGCCACTATCTAAAAGACAAATAGTACTAATACCATGAAATAAAATATCTGCCTTGTTCTCTGGGCCTACTATCCTCTCTAACAAATCTGGGTTGGGTTGGTCTTTGATATCACCCACTTCCGGCTGACCAGCTACAGAAGCGGAGTTCAGTTTGGGCGATTCTGTTGACCTTGGCCTCGACCAAATGATCCTCTACCACGCCTCTGGGACTTGTCATCATAACCTCCCTGGCCAGGCGGGTAAGTCTGGTTACCGGGACCTTGACCTTGATTGTTCCTATTATCGCCTCTACCTGGGCCTCCTCTAAAGCCTCTACCATACCCTCTGGGTGCACCTCGGGGTTGAAAATGTTGCTGTGGTTGAATGGTAACCACATCTAACTTCTGGAGCAACATGTCAAACTTTGAATTCAACTCGCACCGAAGGTCCGCTAACTTGGTGTCCATCTTGGATTCCATCTTGGACTCTATGTTGTTCAGTTGTTGCTGCCAGTTCTGTTGATCAGCAAACATTGGGTTGTGTTGCGGCTTCTTGGAAGGCAGGGCTGGATCTGGCTCTTCTAGCTTCAGCTCCTTGTCAACGTCTCGGATTATCTTCAGCAGTGTGTTGTAATCCTGGATGGTGTCGACCTTGTGTCTAGTCTGCGTCTTCAAGGTGGTTGAGTGTAGTCCGGACCATAGTCGCTCACACATCAACTCATTTTTGGAGTTCCTGGGTAGGTATCCTCCTTCGAAGGCAGTTTCTAGCACAGATTCCAGCCGACATCCAAAAGCTGTAATGCTTTCACCAGGGCGCTGCTTTGAGTTAAAGAACTCTTGCATGGTGGTGCCCTTCTTGCCAACCTCGCTGAAGCTCGCATTCAATTTCTCAACATAGGCGTCCACCTTAACTTCCTCTCCAAGTTGAGAAATGATCTTACGGGCTGTACCACGTAAAGATCTTCTTATCGCCTGTAAAACTTGGCTTTCCCCTATCTCTGGGTCCTTGATCAAACATCTGATCTCATATAACCACTCTGGATAGCTGACCTCATTCTTTGGTTGCGGCTCGTCACCTGAAAACAATGGTATCTTGGGCACAGGGACTGGGTACAACGGCGCTGCATGAGAGCTAGCTGTTTGTAGGCTGGAAGAGATAGATGCCTCTCTCATTAGAGATCTGACTGGGGTATTGGAGGATTCCTGGGTGTCTTAGGTGTCGCCCCCATCTCCTCCGCCACGCTCTTCCTAGTTGACGTTCTCTGCAGTGGCTTAGGCGTAAAACTATACTGCTGCTAAACACTTGAGCATCTCTTCCTCAGATGGCATCTTAATGTCTCCACCCTTAACCGGTGTAATTGGATCACCCTCTGTTCCGATGAGGTAGCCATGATCAACAATTCACTATATCTATAACACTATATAGTGTACAAAATACAATACAAAAATGTCCCACTATACCAAGTCAATAGGATCTCTATGTCAAAAGATCACAGTGAACACTATCACCGTAATAACTAAATCACTATAATAATATAAAAATCATATTCACAAATCACAAGTTTAATATGTATAAGTGACCACTTCACTTTATCACTAATCACTATAAACTCTGAAGTGAATTTCCAACCTGTAACAAAAAATTAATGCAACTGCACAGCAACCTGAAATAAATCTACAAACTAATTAAATTCAAATTAAATTAATTAAGTCTAAGTAATCGCTGCTGAAATCAAAAATGCTTTAATGCAAATTAGTTAAATTAACTACTGCTGAAACCAAGATGCCTAAAGCAAATTAAGTAACTTTAACTAAGTCCGTTTTCAACAATTTCTAAAATGTTGAATTTCTAAGATTATATCCTGAAATGTAAACAATAATATTTCACACTGTCAAAGGGATGCAACTCTGATAGCTACAGTAGGAAAAACCAATTCTATTTATAGCTCACTTCAAGTGCAGATCTACTGGGCCATACCTGTAAACACTCCCAGTATAATCAATAAACCCTGAAAATCAATCAATAAATGCCTTAAATCACTAGCCAATCCTGTAATATCAAGAATATGAACTCTGAAATGAAACCTATTCAAACAAATTATGTTTGTCTGTCCAAAAACTCTCATCAGATCTAACAAATATAAATCACAATGTTTATCTGTCAATCCTGTAAATATTCAAATGCTATGCAAATAGATACACATATATCGCACTCTCAAATGTCAACTTTAAGCACAAACTAAACTATATAGCACGTAAAACTAATCTAAGCGCTGGCAAGCAGTTAGTAACACATATTTACACATATAAAGCAACATACAATATCTGCAATACACAAAATACAACACACAATACAACATATAAGCTTGATACAAGATTCACATACCTTTTTCGGAACCCAATCTCTCTGTGATGATGCTAAAGTGCTTCTGATAGGTTGTGAAAGGTACTTATAATCTAGAAGGGTGCAAAGGTGACGGGGTTTATTAAACAGGCCTAGATATAAGACAGAAGAAGTAAACACCCTAAATTCCACTATGAACAATTTTTTTATGTTCAAGCGGAATACCTCTAATTGTATCTAACAATATATGTATGATATCGACTATACAACTTTTACATGGTTTATCACCAATTTAACTGAATAACACCCATTTCTTATGACTAAATGTTATCACAGTACTGTGTAATCACTCACCGACTTAGTGTCAACACCTTACTTTCACTTTACTAGTCTTTGCTTAAGTCACACAACACACAACTAACACCTTCATATTTATCCCTTGAATTTACCTTTGAGGACTTAAATTGTTTTAGTCTAATCGTACCAAAAACACGTTAAATATACATATTCACTCCATTTCTGGACTAACACAAAAAATCACGTGTGTAAACAAACCATCACATTCGCGAAAATATGTGAAAAATTTATGTCAACAAGAAAATGTTACGCCTCTAACACAAATTTTCACTAGTAATATACTAGATTGCCTACACGATATTATTACGATCGTACGCCATCAAAATGTTTACTTACATCTATGAATTTTGAACAGAAAATGGTCAAAATATCTAAAACGCGGTGGCTAACGTAAACAACAGCACTCTGGTGGACACTGTACGACTCAAAACCTGTGTCACACGCCTATAAATTAGATCGCCTGTTAATTCTAATAATTGGACGAACACATGCGAATCTATACAATTTGCTTTTGCTAGCCACAAATAAATTTACAAATGTCTCTGAAAATATCTGTCCGTGTGTCTAAGACATAATTTTACAGTACACGCGTCTTCCGATTATGACATAAACAAAAATTTACGTCTGACAGTAGCAATGCAAAGGCATTTTTCAAATTAGAAAATATTGGGAAACTGATTAGTATTTTCTAAATAGTATCATCAAAATAGTCCATTGAGGAAAAAAAAGTAAGTTTATGAACCACCCCACATGCAAAAAAAATCATTTTTGTGTCCAACAATTGCCAAAATGAATAAGCCTTTTTATCAATTTTTCTGAAAAAAGCAACCCAGCTGATAAATATTGTCTTTTCCTTGCAATAAAGTCATGCAGATATTTATTTACAAAGTAATGTGTCAAATGAATGTTTCTTTCCCTTTTTCTTTTAAATATGTGCTACTATTTTCACAAGTTGGTGTTAAACCCGTCATCTTTGCTATGTAAACAAATGAGTACTCGCGTTAGATGGTCTGCATGACTTATCGTGACAATGTCAAGGTCAAATTTGAACAATTCTGAAAACTGAGTAAATTAGCCTAAAAAAGCCAAAAGTTCTTTCGTGATGAATGATAACATGTGTATGAAATATTTAAACTGTTATTTCACTAAAGAATTCATGAGAATTATTAGTGGGAACAAGTTTCTAGTCCGAAATAAGACTCGAAAAAGACGATCTGGTTTGTAGTACCACGCATGCGCATTACAGTCACATGACAAGAGTTGTCTTTTTCTGATGTTAGCAGGTGTTGAAAAATGCGCAAATACACCACGAGTACGTCATTTTTTGTGAGATTAAATAAAAACAAATTGAAGATTAATTATTGAAGTACTTTATTTGTACATAAACTAGAGCGTAATCATCCGATTTAATACTGAACTTCCAAAAACCGCACTTCGCTTCCATTTATTTTTCATCTACCAATAAATAACAAAAGCCGTGAGGTCAATTACGTAATCTATGCAGTGTTTTCTTCCTATATTCAACATAAAAAGTTCCACTTTTTAGTGTCTTAGCACTTAAAAGATGCGTAATTTGACGTACCCAACTCCAGGTTGGGATATTCCTAAATTCTAAATATAGCTTACGCGGCGCCACCTATCGGGTTTTGCATTGCTACTGACAGTACTAATACATATACAAATATACACAATAAATAACTTACGATTTTCGTCCTCCAAAATTATCCAATATTATAATAAAATATCTAAACTAACACTAATCGTATCATGCTACACTTTGTTCACAATCCAAAACACATGTCTCACTTTGTCAACACACAAGTAGTTCGTATCTGGGTTGATTCCTCCGCGCGCGTAAATACTCCCGCGAAAATGTCAAATCTTCTCCCTTTGGTGCCTTCACGCGAGTGCGCACAAAAAAATAACACTGTATACGTATACGTTGGTATGGTACCATACTGGTTGGTGGGCCCTACGTTGAAGTTGCCTGACGTCTCGGCATCGCAGAACGATGTCCCCCGGGTTCCTCTCTGTTATATGGATCCGGAAATGAAAACGATCGCATCCACTACTTCCACGGCCTCACGTTTGGTAACGCTGGAGCGGATCCTGGCTCATGATTTCCTGGTCTCGTCGTGGTCGCCATTTATAACCGGGTCTCGGGTGCAAGATTTAACACACAAAACTTCCCATGTTTAAACTATTTATTCATTCGTCCAGGTTCGCAATATACGAATCAAACCATATTTTGAGCCTGAAACATATAAGAAAAACAACGGTAAAACTAAGTGAAAATCTATCAGATAAGCTAAATGGCTCAATTCAGCAAATGCAACATTTCACATACATGTATACTATAAAAACACTTAAAACAGTCTTACCAGAATCGCTTCCTTAATATGCGTTTATCAATAAATACGCTCAAAGATAAGAGCTTATATAATATGGCAAAGCCTATCTAGAAACTATCAATCTATAGCTAAGTTTGGTCTCGCGACCTTACCCTAAGAAAGCTAGATGTAGAATGCCTTGTAGGTAGAGATAGGAAGGCGGGAGTTAGTAATTTTAGCGCCAATAAGGGGTTATCGGGTGTCAACCCCGTGCATGCAGTGAGAACTTCTCATCCCTCGATAAACACTCTAAACCATTCACTCACACCATATCGACACAATAAACACAGAGACAACACAGTACGCAACATAGTACACCACGAAACAGTTAGTACGAGCGCTTGCCAGCTTAGCATATAAATATAGTTAAAACAATTGATCTTATCATCAAAACACTTTATAAACACTCGGTTACAGTCTCATTAGTTCAAAGAAACTTAACATACTTTAAATAGGAGCCCTATATATACACAATATTTAAAGATTTCGTCATATGATGTAAGTATCTGAACGTGGTTTTAGAAATAGCAACCGTTTGTTTGTCCGACATGTTTAAAGACGAAAAGCCGGACACTAATTCTATAATTTGATTAAACGCGCTTAAGTTACAAAGTTGGTCATACTTATTTAAGCCGCATATTGTGTGTATCTTGCATAATAACGAATGCCGCAAGGTATTGTTTGATGAACAAAATAAAATTAAATGTTCAGCTACCGTTTCTGTAATTAATTTGCACTTTGGACAAACAGTTAAATATTTGCGTGCAAATAGTTTACCAATGACAAATATGACAGTTCTACAGTACGGTAAATAATCACGATATAATTGGGAGAAGTACCAGATACTTTTTGGCGTTATTTCCCCTTGTATCTTGAGAAAATTATTAAGACTATAATCTTGGATAAGTCTTGATCTGAAATCTAGTTCGGCTGACTTATGTATATTTGATTTAAGTCTTTTTTTCCATTGTCTTAACGTAGGAAAAAATGCAGTAGAAATATATTCCGTTAAAACGTAAGTTAATTGGTATTTCCCTAATATACGGTAAATGTCTGGCATAAAGCCTTGTGTTTTACGTGGGTGAGACATAAATTGCATAAGTCTATAAAAGTATCTATCTATCTATTAGCGAAAATTGTCTGTATTCTAAATCCTTTATTAATGCTGCATAATTGGCCAAACAACAATAACTTACGCTTATCAATTTCATATTCGATTCTTGTGAGACCGATTAAAGCTAGTGCGACGTCACTACGAGTTTGTTTAGGCAGAGACTGCATATATTTAATACATTGAACATGTACACGCTCTAAAGACTTCAATTGAGTGTCAGAAATGGTGTTCCATAGTTCGCAGCCGTAATGCCCTCGATAGTACAACCGTTTGATATAAATGTTTTACTGTTATTGGATGAAGACCATTTTGATGGACGCCACAGTCGGACAATCCAAAGTATGTTTTACGTAGTTTTGTGCATGCGTCTTTAATGTTTTCATTCAGACTCATGTCCTTACTGCATAAAATACCTAAATGAACATATGTGTATGTTTCATCAACAATGTTTTGGCCTAAGTGCCATAGCCATGGATTCCTCTGTGAATCAGAAAGGCGTTCGTTAAAAACAACAACATTACATTTATTAGCATTATATGTATATTTTTCACGGATAGAGTTGTTATGACATATTGACATAAGTTTTTCTAAGCCGTTCTTAGTGAGTGAACTGAGCACCATATCATCCGCCGATGTTGGGCAACTGTAACCAGTATCATTAATTTTCAGACCGTAGGGTGATTTGTCTAATTTATCCATAAGATCATTAATGAAAACTAAGTATAAATACGGGCTCATTACTTGGCCTTGTCTGGTACCCTGTAAAATGGGGAACCAATCCGAGGATTGGCCTTGTGATTTAACACGGCTATAAACATTTTCAAACATACTTAGAATAATTTTAAAAATAGATTTTTTAATCCCCGTCCTATACAGTTTCAGCATCAAGATGCTATGAGAAACGTGGTCAAATGCTTGTCTCACGTCCAGGAAGCAAGTGAAAAGTTTAGAACTGTTTTCTTTTGCAAAGTAGATACTTTCACGTAAGAGAAAGGACGTCATTTTACAATTAATATTTCTTTGAAATCCTCCTTGTAATGTGTTAAACTTGAGCGTACTAGACTGTTCTAAAATTGTAAGTAACACTTTTTCATATACCTTTAACATGGTAGAACAGAGAGAAATAGCCCTGTAACTATTAGGGTCCATTTTGTTTTTATTATTTCCTTTGTAAAGGGTCGAAATAATACCCTTTTTCATATCAACGGGTATATGTGACAATGACGACATATAATTGAATAATTTTGTAATAACGGCAAGTAAAATCGGACCACCGTTAATTATATTTTCGTAATAAATGAGATCATTGCCACAGGCTTTTTTCTTTTTACAGGATTTTAATGCCTTTTCAACCATATATATAGTTATAACGATATCGTCGCACCGATGATAAGTTAATTGCGACTTAATGTTCGATAACTCTTCATCGCATGAATTTGCATAAGCGGATTCAAAACTATTATCTTTAGGCGTGTAGAGTTCGGAAAAATAATTTTTCCAGCCCATATTTATATCGATGGGATTTTCGCAAGATTGTCCATTAAAATTCATTTTAAGGGTAGTTTCTACTTTTTTATTTCTTTTCCGTCTATTAATCAATTTCCAAAAACTCATTATTGTCCATTTCCGCCGCTATATCAATTTCTCGCTCTAAGCTAGATAAATAATTTTGGACGGTGGCACGATGAGTTTTGCGGAAAACATTTTTCGATGCCTTATAATTTTTATAGCTTGCGGATGAAACATTGCGTGGGCTATTTTCATTTAACCAATTAACCCTTTTTAGATTCATTTCATTGTGTAAATTTGTTAATTCGCGATTCCAATACGGTTTTATAAATGGTTTGAACTTTGATATAGGAATGCATCTATTTGTCGCATTGTTTACTACATTAACGATGGCTGAATAAAATGAGTCAACGTCATTCAACGAAGATATCTGTGATAAAAGCAACATATTTAACGTTTTGTCGTTATTTAAGAAATGTGTGTAATTATCTATGTTTTTCTGTTTAACGTTATGCCAATTAATATTATGATACGTATTGTTTGAACGAGATATATTTTCAACTTCGCATTCGATTTTGCAAACTATCGGGCGATGGGTCGAAACATTTAAGCAATTATCGTCCATAATTCGGCATGATTTTATCATTTCAATATTTTCTGATTGGATTAGTATGTGATCAATGAGTGTCTCACGGTCACTGTTATATGGTACATTACTAAATTCTGCTCCGGGGCATAACTCGAGGGCATTTACGGCTAGCAAACTATAATTCAGCATCAAATCTACCAGCAGTTTTCCTCGACTATCAAGTTTAAAATCGCGTTGGTTTCGAGAAGCTAATTCTGTATTATAATCTCCCATTAAAAATGTTATACCCTTTGTTTTGTATATGCATAATAAAGTCTCTATTTCGTCTATACAGCTATTATACGTGGTAATAGAGTGGTTTTTACATGGTAAGTATAATTGAAATACAAATATAGAATGTCCTATGGTAGGCTTTATCTGGATGCCTAAAACGTATTTACTGTCAATGTGTAAAGGTGAAACAATGTCATTTAAACGCTTATTCCAGAATATGCATATCCCACCCTTACCAACTCTCCGGTTGCTTGGCAACATGAGATCAGGATCAGATATTGAATGACATGAAAAATTATTGTTAATACAATCAAGAAAATGTAAGTCGTGATTGAATAACCAGTGTTCGGCAATGCCGCAAACATCTATATAATTGTTTTGTAAAAAATCGCTCAAATAACTCGCGCTAGACATTATTCCGGTCGCATTCCATGTAGCAATATTAAGACATATGTTTCTAGAGCCTGACATGATTACTAGTAATCAAGATCACAGTCAGATTCAAGCGCTGCATAACTGTTCGAGTCCGTGTAATTGACCCGGCCCCCACTCAGCTCGCGTGTATTTCGACGTTTGTGAGAACCTATTAGAGTTATAACTGTTCGGATTGTCATTAACAAAGTCATTGTGACGAGCTTTATATGAACCATACGAAACCCATGGTTTGCAGGTAACTCCTTCGGGCCAAAAACAGGGATCGTCTGTCACATAACAAGCGTTCTCGTCATCTTCAATATGCACGCGAATAACCACAGAGTTTCCGTATCTAGGTTTCCTAAATATTGTAACCCTGGAAACCTTTGGACCGCGCTTTTCAATATAGCTTTTGATCACGGGCTCAGTAATATTCGACTGAAAGCCTCTACATAAAACCGTTTAGGACGTCTCACGACATACTTTTGAAAGTCGTCCGCTTCATCCACGTATGACCTCGCCGTATCAACATCGGGGTTGCCACTACTAAATCTGTGGTTAACACCAGTGGACGTGGCCATTTCTCGGTTTATTATGCCGAAATTGACTTCTCTTAAAGTACGTCCGCGTTTTTTATGTTTATGTCCATATTGTTTTTTTGGTTCGCGCGACTTTGTATTAACAATGGTGGGGATTACTAGATTACCAAATAATTGGCCATTCTCATGATCGCTCGTGGCGGTATCATTAACATTGAACTGGTTATTTACAACGGCTGAATAAAGCTCCGTTTGTTGTGGCGGATGTGATTCTGCAATTAATATGTCCTCATACACAGAAGCAGACTGCAAAACTGTATCGCCCGTATTGGGCACTGGGATTGGTACACTAGTTTGGGTAGAGGGTATGAGTGTGGGAGGGGTTATTGGGGTGTTTGTATTGCACTCTGGTGTCTGAGTATGAGAAACCGGTATAGCATGACTGTTGGAGCCAGCACTCACTTGTGATTTAAAGTCATTAAACACACTTTTGAGATTTATAACATTGTTTTGCAATAACAGTAAATGTTCGGAGTGGTTTAACAAATCCAACTTCATGTCCTTCAAAGCAGTTGGGAAAACGGTGTCAGTTTTTATACCGTCCACACTTTTTTGTAGGTCATCTATGGAGCCTTGCATCAGCTTAAAGTCATTGTTGCGTATATTTTCAGTAGCTGCGTTTCGTTGCTTAATAAGCAACATATCGGCTTGGAGGCTAATGACAGTTTCTTTGAGTATTTTAAGCTCAGCTTCGCATTCACATTTATTACTAGAGTGACATGGTGAATGGGTTTTTATTGTTTGTCGGGTCACAGAGCTGAGACGGCTTGGTTTTCTGGAACTTATCATTTCCTTAACACACGCTACATCACCACCGTCGATAACAGCCAGAAGCGTGTGTATGTCGGTGGCTAACTTCGTCGCGGCCGAGTCTCCTTGACGTGTGACTCGACGTTTTAGCTCACAATTGACGTCGAACGGAAAATCGTCTGAATCTCTGATGACGTCAAAAAGCATGATTCGGGATTTATCTAGATTAGACTCGCACTGATGGTAGTCCATGAGTAGGCGGTCAATAAATAGCGTACTCGGGAGATCTCGCACAAGTTGAATAAGGCGATGGTATTCTGTGAGATCCGCACTTGCGTCTTGGTCAAATGGGCTGGGATCAATCAGTGTCTGATTGGGCAATATCCTGGTTTAGCCCCAATTGGGGCTAAAGTTTTGAGGAAGATTTTTGCCCAAAGTTTGCCAAGGCAAACCGCCAGTTTTTTCTCGTGAAAACTAATCGCAACATCTCTTACTGCCTACAAGTGAAAAATCGCAACTTCTCGAAACCAATCGCAATATCTCGAAACCAATCACAACATCTCGATTTAAATCGCAACGTGCAACATCTTTCAACTCACCTCATGTTATTACGGAATAAATCGCATACACGTGTATAAGAAAAGTCAGAATTGACATGTACGTTCATTAATCACAAAATTAATCCTATTTTAACTACAACATTGTTTACGTAGCATACGGTGACATGGTTGTAAAATATACACGCTCGTATGCGCTTTATACCGTGCATAAATAGTTCTATGTTTGTTCAGTACCTCGATAGATAAGGTTATATAAAACGTTCACGATAATTGGTGAGTACTAATCAATTATCGTGAACGCTTCTTTGTGAAACTAATGCATGTGCACGATTTCCCTGTAAATTAAATCAATACACTTCCTCCGTTATATACTCCTGGTTTAGCCCCAATTTCTATGAAAATCGATTGCAATTCTATATACACTTGGGGCTAAAGTTTTAGCCCCAATTGCATGTATAATTACACTCGATTTTTATAGAAATTGGGGCTAAAACTTTAGCCCCAAGTTCACATTTAAAGACACTTCCCTGCCCCCCAAAACATTACCATGCCCCATTTTGCTGAAGCAATTTATCCCCCGAAGAAAACCCTCTTCCCGGGAATATTTCCCTTCAGTAGCATTACATATAAATGATGCTTAACAACTATTTTCCTCGCCCTATATATACTCCTGGTTTAGCCCCAATTTCCATGCAAATCGCATGCCATTTTACATACACTTGGGGCTAAAGTTTTAGCCCCAATTGCATGTAAAATTACACTGGATTTATATAGAAATTGGGGCTAAAACTTTAGCCCCAAGTTCACATTTAAAGACATTCCCTACCCCCAAAACATTACCATGCCCCATTTTACTGAAGCAATTTATCCCCTAAAGAAAACCCTCTTACCGGGAATACTTCCCTTCAGTGGCATTATATATAAATGATGGTCAACCACTAATTTCCTCTCTCTATATATACTCCTGGTTTAGCCCCAATTGCATGTAGAGTTACTCTGCATTTCTCAGAAATTGGGGCTAAAACTTTAGCCCCAAGTGTATGTAAAATGGCATGCGATTTGCATATAAATTGGGGCTAAACCAGGAGTATATATAGGGCGAGGAAATTAGTTGTTAAGCATCATTTATATGTAATGCTACTGAAGGGAAGTATTCCCGGGAAGAGGGTTTTCTTCGGGGGATAAATTGCTTCAGCAAAATGGGGCATGGTAATGTTTTGGGGGTAGCGAAGTATCTTTAAATATGAACTTGGGGCTAAAGTTTTAGCCCCAATTTCTATAGAAATGCAGTGTAATTTTACATGCAATTGGGGCTAAAACTTTAGCCCCAAGTGTATGTAAAATGGCATGCGATTTGCATAGAAATTGGGGCTAAACCAGGAGTATATATAGGGCGAGGAAATTAGTTGTTAAGCATCATTTATATGTAATGCCACTGAAGGGAAGTATTCCCGGGAAGAGGGTTTTCTTCGGGGGATGAATTGCTTCAGCAAAATGGGGCATGGTAATGTTTTGGGGGTAGGGAAGTGTCTTTAAATGTGAACTTGGGGCTAAAGTTTTAGCCCCAATTTCTATAGAAATCGAGTGTAATTATACATGCAATTGGGGCTAAAACTTTAGCCCCAAGTGTATATAGAATTACAATCGATTTTCATAGAAATTGGGGCTAAACCAGGAGTATATAACGGAGGAAGTGTATTGATTTAATGTACAGGGAAATCGTGCACATGCATTAGTTTCACAAAGAAGCGTTCACGATAATTGATAAGTACTCACCAATTATCGTGAACGTTTTATATAACCTTATCTATCGAGGTACTGAACAAACATAGAACTATTTATGCACGGCATAAAGCGCATACGAGTATATATAGGACGAGGAAATTAGTTGTTAAGCATCATTTATATGTAATGCCACTGAAGGGAAGTATTCCCGGGAAGAGGGTTTTCT
>JAWPHD010021554.1:0-27906 GCA_037043455.1 Cyrtodaria siliqua | reverse complement strand
TATGTGTAAGAACTGAATATATATGCGTAAAAACTGAATATATATGCGTAAGAACTGAATGTATATGCGTAAGATCGGAATATATATGTGTAAGAACTGAATATAGTTGTGTAAGAACTGAATATATATGCGTAAGAACTGAATATATATGCGTAGGAACTGAATATATATGCGTAAGAACTGAATATATATGCGTAAGAACTGAATATATATGCGTAAGAAATGAATATATATGCGTAAGAACGGAATATATATGTGTAAGAAATGAATATATATGTGTACGAACTGAATATATGTGTAAGAACTGAATTTATATGGGTAAGAACGGAATATATAAGCGTAGAAACTGAATATATATGCGTAAGAAATGAATATATATGTGTAAGAACTGAATATATATGTGTAAGAACTGAATATATATGGGTAAGAACTGAATATATATGGGTAAGAACGGAATATATATGCGTAGAAACTGAATATATATGCGTAAGAACTGAATATATATGCGTAAGAACTGAATATATATGCGTAAAAACTGAAAATATATGCGTAAGAACCGAATATATATGAGTAAGAACGAAATATATATGTATGAGAACTGAATATATATGCGTACGACCTGAATATATATGCGTAAGAACGGAATATAAATCTGTAAGAACTGAATATATATGTGTAAGAACTGAATATATATGGGTAAGAACTGAATATATATGTGTAAGAACGAAATATATATGTATGAGAACTGAATATATATGCGTACGACCTGAATATATATGCGTAAGAACGGAATATATATCTGTAAGAACTGAATATATATGTGTAAGAACTGAATATATATGGGTAAGAACTGAATATATATGTGTAAGAACTGAATATATATGTGTAAGAACTGAATATATATGCTTAAGAACGGAATATATATGCGTAAGAACTGAATATATATGCGTAGGAACTGAATATATATGCGTAAGAACTGAATATATATGCGTAAGAAATGACTATATATGCGTAAGAAATGAATATATATGCGTAAGAACGGAATATATATGTGTAAGAACTGAATATATATGTATAAGAACTGAATATATATGGTAAGAACGGAATATATATGCGTAAGAACTGAATATATATGCGTAAGAACTGAATATATATGCGTAAGAACGGAAATATATGTGTAAGAACTGAATATATATGCGTACGAACTGAATATATATGCGTAAGAACGGAATATATATCTGTAAGAACTGAATATATATGTGTAAGAACTGAATATATATGTGTAAGAACTGAATATATGTGTGTAAGAACTTAATATATGTGCGTAAGAACTGAATATATATGCGTAGGAACTGAATATATATGCGTAAGAACTGAATATATATGCGTAAGAAAAGAATAAATATGCGTTAGAAATGAATATATATGCGTAAGAACTGAATATATATGTGTAAGAACTGAAAAATATGTGTAAGAACTGAATATATATGTGTAAGAACTGAATATATATGGTAAGAACGGAATATATATGCGTAGAAACTGAATATACATGCGTAAGAACTGAATATATATCGTAAGAACTGAATATATATGCGTAAGAACGGAATATATATGGGAAAGAACTGAATATATATGTGTTAGAACTGAATATATATGTGTAAGAACTGAATATATATGTGTAGGAACTGACTATGTATGCGTAGGAACTGAATATATATGCGTAAGAACTGAATATATATGCGTAAAAACTGAATATATATGCGTAAGAACTGAATATATATCCGTAAGAACTGATTATATATGCGTAAGAACGGAATATATATGTGTAAGAACTGAATATATATGCGTACGAACTGAATATCTATCCGTAAGAACGGAATATACATCTGTAAGAACTGAATATATATATATGTAAGAACTGAATATATATGTGTAAGAACTGAATGTTTATGCGTAAGAACGGAATATATATGTGTAAGAACTGAATATATATGCGTAAGAACTGAATATATATGCGTAGAAACTGAACATATATGCGTAAGAACTGAATATATGCGTAAGAACTGAATATATATGCGTAATAACTGAATATATATGCGTAAGAACTGAGTATATATGTGTAAGAACTGAATATATATGTGTAAGAACTGAATATATATGTGTAAGAACTGAATATATATGCGTAAGAACTGAATATATATGTGTAAGAACTGAATATACATGTGTAAGAACTGTATATATATGGATAAGAACTGAATATATATGCGTAAGAACTGAATATATATGCGTAAGAACTGAATATATATGCGTAAGAACTGAATATATATGCGTAAGAACTGAATATATATGCGTAAGAACTGAATATATATGCGTAAGAACGGAAATATATGTGTAAGAACTGAATATATATGCGTAAGAACTGAATATATATGCGTAATAACTGAATATATATGCGTAAGAACTGAGTATATATGTGTAAGAACTGAATATATATGTGTAAGAACTGAATATATATGTGTAAGAACTGAATATATATGCGTAAGAACTGAATATATATGTGTAAGAACTGAATATACATGTGTAAGAACTGTATATATATGGGTAAGAACTGAATATATGTGCGTAAGAACTGAATATATGCGTAAGAACTGAATATATATGCGTAAGAACTGAATATATATGCGTAAGAACTGAATATATATGCGTAAGAACTGAATATATATGCGTAAGAACTGAATATATGTGTAAGAACTGAATATATATGTGTAAGAACTGAATATATATGTGTAAGAACTCAATATATATGCGTATGAACTGAATATATATGCGTAAGAACTGAATATATATGCGAACAAACTGAATATATATGCGTAAGAACTGAATATATATGCGTAAGAACGGAATATATATGTGTAAAATCTGAATATATATGTGTAAGAACTGAATATATATGTGTAAGAACTGAATATATATGGGTAAGAACGGAATATATATGCATTGAAACTGAATATACATGCGTAAGAACTGAATAAATATGCGTAAGAACTGAATATGTATGCGTAAGAACTGAATATATATTCGTAATAACTGAATATATATGCGTAAGAACTGAATATATATGTGTAAGAACTGAATATATATGGGTAAGAACTGAATATATATGCGTAGAAACTGAATATATATGCGTAAGAACTGAATATATATGCGTAAGAACTGAATATATATGAGTAAGAACTGAATATATATGTGTAAGAACTGAATATATATGTGTAAGAACTGAATATATGGTAAGAATGGAATATATATGCGTAGAAACTGAATATATATGCGTAAGAACTGAATATATATGCGTAAAAACTGAATATATATGCGTAAGAACTGAATATATATGCGTAAGAACTGAATATATATGCGTAAGAACGGAAATATATGTGTAAGAACTGAATATATATGCGTACGAACTGAATATATATGCGTAAGAACGGAATATATATCTGTAAGAACTTAATATATATGTGTAAGAACTGAATATATATGTGTAAGAACTGAATATATGTGTGTAAGAACTGAATATATATGCGTAAGAACAGAATATATATGCGTAAGAACTGAATATATATGCGTAAGAACTGAATAAATATCCGTAAGAAATGAATATATATGCGTAAGAACTGAATATATATGTGTAAGAACTGAATATATATGTGTAAGAACTGAATATATATGTGTAAGAACTGAATATATATGCGTAAGAACTGAATATATATGTGTAAGAACTGAATATACATGTGTAAGAACTGTATATATATGGGTAAGAACTGAATATATATGCGTAAGAACTGAATATATATGCGTAAGAACTGAATATATATGCGTAAGAACTGAATATATATGCGTAAGAACTGAATATATATGCGTAAGAACTGAATATATATGCGTAAGAACGGAAATATATGTGTAAGAACTGAATATATATGCGTAAGAACTGAATATATATGCGTAATAACTGAATATATATGCGTAAGAACTGAGTATATATGTGTAAGAACTGAATATATATGTGTAAGAACTGAATATATATGTGTAAGAACTGAATATATATGCGTAAGAACTGAATATATATGTGTAAGAACTGAATATACATGTGTAAGAACTGTATATATATGGGTAAGAACTGAATATATATGCGTAAGAACTGAATATATGCGTAAGAACTGAATATATATGCGTAAGAACTGAATATATATGCGTAAGAACTGAATATATATGCGTAAGAACTGAATATATATGCGTAAGAACTGAATATATGTGTAAGAACTGAATATATATGTGTAAGAACTGAATATATATGTGTAAGAACTCAATATATATGCGTATGAACTGAATATATATGCGTAAGAACTGAATATATATGCGAACAAACTGAATATATATGCGTAAGAACTGAATATATATGCGTAAGAACGGAATATATATGTGTAAAATCTGAATATATATGTGTAAGAACTGAATATATATGTGTAAGAACTAAATATATATGGGTAAGAACGGAATATATATGCATTGAAACTGAATATACATGCGTAAGAACTGAATAAATATGCGTAAGAACTGAATATGTATGCGTAAGAACTGAATATATATTCGTAAATAACTGAATATATATGCGTAAGAACTGAATATATATGTGTAAGAACTGAATATATATGGGTAAGAACTGAATATATATGCGTAGAAACTGAATATATATGCGTAAGAACTGAATATATATGTGTAAGAACTGAATATATATGAGTAAGAACTGAATATATATGTGTAAGAACTGAATATATATGTGTAAGAACTGAATATATGGTAAGAATGGAATATATATGCGTAGAAACTGAATATATATGCGTAAGAACTGAATATATATGCGTAAAAACTGAATATATATGCGTAAGAACTGAATATATATGCGTAAGAACTGAATATATATGCGTACGAACTGAATATATATGCGTAAGAACGGAATATATATCTGTAAGAACTGAATATATATGTGTAAGAACTGAATATATATGTGTAAGAACTGAATATATGTGTGTAAGAACTGAATATATATGCGTAAGAACAGAATATATATGCGTAAGAACTGAATATATATGCGTAAGAACTGAATAAATATCCGTAAGAAATGAATATATATGCGTAATAACGGAATATATATGTGTAAGAACTGAATATATATGTGTAAGAACTGAATATATATGTGTAAGAACTGAAAATATATGGTAAGAACGGAATATATATGCGTAGAAACTGAATATACATGCGTAAGAACTGAATATATATCGTAAGAACTGAATATATATGCGTAAGAACGGAATATATATGCATATAAACTGCATATTTATGCGTAAGAACGGAATATATATGTGTAAGAACTAAATATATATGTAAAAGAACTGAATATATATGTGTAAGAACTGAATATATATGTGTAAGAACTGAATATATATGCGTAGGAACTGAATATGTATGCGTAGGAACTGAATATATATGCGTAAGAACTGAATATATATGTGTAAGAACTGAATATATATGCGTAAGAACTGAATATATATCCGTAAGAACGGAATATATATCTGTAAGAACTGAATATATATGTGTAAGAACTGAATGTATATGCGTAAGAACGGAATATATATGTGTAAGAACTGAATATATATGCGTAAGAAATGAATATATATGCGTAGGAACTGTATATATATGCGTAATAACTGAATATATATGCGTAAGAACTGAGTATATATGTGTAAGAACTGAATATATATGTGTAAGAACTGAATATATATGTGTAAGAACTGAATATATATGCGTAAGAACTGAATATATATGTGTAAGAACTGAATATACATGTGTAAGAACTGTATATATATGGGTAAGAACTGAATATATATGCGTAAGAACTGAATATATGCGTAAGAACTGAATATATATGCGTAAGAACTGAATATATATGCGTAAGAACTGAATATATATGCGTAAGAACTGAATATATATGCGTAAGAACTGAATATATGTGTAAGAACTGAATATATATGTGTAAGAACTGAATATATATGTGTAAGAACTCAATATATATGCGTATGAACTGAATATATATGCGTAAGAACTGAATATATATGCAAACAAACTGAATATATATGCGTAAGAACTGAATATATATGCGTAAGAACGGAATATATATGTGTAAAATCTGAATATATATGTGTAAGAACTGAATATATATGTGTAAGAACTGAATATATATGGGTAAGAACGGAATATATATGCATTGAAACTGAATATACATGCGTAAGAACTGAATAAATATGCGTAAGAACTGAATATGTATGCGTAAGAACTGAATATATATTCGTAATAACTGAATATATATGCGTAAGAACTGAATGAATATGTGTAAGAACTGAATATATATGGGTAAGAACTGAATATATATGCGTAGAAACTGAATATATATGCGTAAGAACTGAATATATATGCGTAAGAACTGAATATATATGAGTAAGAACTGAATATATATGTGTAAGAACTGAATATATATGTGTAAGAACTGAATATATGGTAAGAATGGAATATATATGCGTAGAAACTGAATATATATGCGTAAGAACTCAATATATATGCGTAAAAACTGAATATATATGCGTAAGAACTGAATATATATGCGTAAGAACTGAATATATATGCGTAAGAACGGAAATATATGTGTAAGAACTGAATATATATGCGTACGAACTGAATATATATGTGTAAGAACTGAATATATGGTAAGAATGGAATATATATGCGTAGAAACTGAATATATATGCGTAAGAACTGAATATATATGCGTAAAAACTGAATATATATGCGTAAGAACTGAATATATATGCGTAAGAACTGAATATATATGCGTACGAACTGAATATATATGCGTAAGAACGGAATATATATCTGTAAGAACTGAATATATATGTGTAAGAACTGAATATATATGTGTAAGAACTGAATATATGTGTGTAAGAACTGAATATATATGCGTAAGAACAGAATATATATGCGTAAGAACTGAATATATATGCGTAAGAACTGAATAAATATCCGTAAGAAATGAATATATATGCGTAATAACGGAATATATATGTGTAAGAACTGAATATATATGTGTAAGAACTGAATATATATGTGTAAGAACTGAAAATATATGGTAAGAACGGAATATATATGCGTAGAAACTGAATATACATGCGTAAGAACTGAATATATATCGTAAGAACTGAATATATATGCGTAAGAACGGAATATATATGCATATAAACTGCATATTTATGCGTAAGAACGGAATATATATGTGTAAGAACTAAATATATATGTAAAAGAACTGAATATATATGTGTAAGAACTGAATATATATGTGTAAGAACTGAATATATATGCGTAGGAACTGAATATGTATGCGTAGGAACTGAATATATATGCGTAAGAACTGAATATATATGTGTAAGAACTGAATATATATGCGTAAGAACTGAATATATATCCGTAAGAACGGAATATATATCTGTAAGAACTGAATATATATGTGTAAGAACTGAATGTATATGCGTAAGAACGGAATATATATGTGTAAGAACTGAATATATATGCGTAAGAAATGAATATATATGCGTAGGAACTGTATATATATGCGTAATAACTGAATATATATGCGTAAGAACTGAGTATATATGTGTAAGAACTGAATATATATGTGTAAGAACTGAATATATATGTGTAAGAACTGAATATATATGCGTAAGAACTGAATATATATGTGTAAGAACTGAATATACATGTGTAAGAACTGTATATATATGGGTAAGAACTGAATATATATGCGTAAGAACTGAATATATGCGTAAGAACTGAATATATATGCGTAAGAACTGAATATATATGCGTAAGAACTGAATATATATGCGTAAGAACTGAATATATATGCGTAAGAACTGAATATATGTGTAAGAACTGAATATATATGTGTAAGAACTGAATATATATGTGTAAGAACTCAATATATATGCGTATGAACTGAATATATATGCGTAAGAACTGAATATATATGCAAACAAACTGAATATATATGCGTAAGAACTGAATATATATGCGTAAGAACGGAATATATATGTGTAAAATCTGAATATATATGTGTAAGAACTGAATATATATGTGTAAGAACTGAATATATATGGGTAAGAAAGGAATATATATGCATTGAAACTGAATATACATGCGTAAGAACTGAATAAATATGCGTAAGAACTGAATATGTATGCGTAAGAACTGAATATATATTCGTAATAACTGAATATATATGCGTAAGAACTGAATGAATATGTGTAAGAACTGAATATATATGGGTAAGAACTGAATATATATGCGTAGAAACTGAATATATATGCGTAAGAACTGAATATATATGCGTAAGAACTGAATATATATGAGTAAGAACTGAATATATATGTGTAAGAACTGAATATATATGTGTAAGAACTGAATATATGGTAAGAATGGAATATATATGCGTAGAAACTGAATATATATGCGTAAGAACTCAATATATATGCGTAAAAACTGAATATATATGCGTAAGAACTGAATATATATGCGTAAGAACTGAATATATATGCGTAAGAACGGAAATATATGTGTAAGAACTGAATATATATGCGTACGAACTGAATATATATGCGTAAGAACGGAATATATATCTGTAAGAACTGAATATATATGTGTAAGAACTGAATATATATGTGTAAGAACTGAATATATGTGTGTAAGAACTGAATATATATGCGTAAGAACAGAATATATATGCGTAAGAACTGAATATATATGCGTAAGAACTGAATAAATATCCGTAAGAAATGAATATATATGCGTAAGAACTGAATATATATGTGTAAGAACTGAATATATATGTGTAAGAACTGAATATATATGTGTAAGAACTGAATATATATGCGTAAGAACTGAATATATATGTGTAAGAACTGAATATACATGTGTAAGAACTGTATATATATGGGTAAGAACTGAATATATATGCGTAAGAACTGAATATATATGCGTAAGAACTGAATATATATGCGTAAGAACTGAATATATATGCGTAAGAACTGAATATATATGCGTAAGAACTGAATATATATGCGTAAGAACGGAAATATATGTGTAAGAACTGAATATATATGCGTAAGAACTGAATATATATGCGTAATAACTGAATATATATGCGTAAGAACTGAGTATATATGTGTAAGAACTGAATATATATGTGTAAGAACTGAATATATATGTGTAAGAACTGAATATATATGCGTAAGAACTGAATATATATGTGTAAGAACTGAATATACATGTGTAAGAACTGTATATATATGGGTAAGAACTGAATATATATGCGTAAGAACTGAATATATGCGTAAGAACTGAATATATATGCGTAAGAACTGAATATATATGCGTAAGAACTGAATATATATGCGTAAGAACTGAATATATATGCGTAAGAACTGAATATATGTGTAAGAACTGAATATATATGTGTAAGAACTGAATATATATGTGTAAGAACTCAATATATATGCGTATGAACTGAATATATATGCGTAAGAACTGAATATATATGCGAACAAACTGAATATATATGCGTAAGAACTGAATATATATGCGTAAGAACGGAATATATATGTGTAAAATCTGAATATATATGTGTAAGAACTGAATATATATGTGTAAGAACTAAATATATATGGGTAAGAACGGAATATATATGCATTGAAACTGAATATACATGCGTAAGAACTGAATAAATATGCATAAGAACTGAATATGTATGCGTAAGAACTGAATATATATTCGTAAATAACTGAATATATATGCGTAAGAACTGAATATATATGTGTAAGAACTGAATATATATGGGTAAGAACTGAATATATATGCGTAGAAACTGAATATATATGCGTAAGAACTGAATATATATGCGTAAGAACTGAATATATATGAGTAAGAACTGAATATATATGTGTAAGAACTGAATATATATGTGTAAGAACTGAATATATGGTAAGAATGGAATATATATGCGTAGAAACTGAATATATATGCGTAAGAACTGAATATATATGCGTAAAAACTGAATATATATGCGTAAGAACTGAATATATATGCGTAAGAACTGAATATATATGCGTACGAACTGAATATATATGCTTAAGAACGGAATATATATCTGTAAGAACTGAATATATATGTGTAAGAACTGAATATATATGTGTAAGAACTGAATATATGTGTGTAAGAACTGAATATATATGCGTAAGAACAGAATATATATGCGTAAGAACTGAATATATATGCGTAAGAACTGAATAAATATCCGTAAGAAATGAATATATATGCGTAATAACGGAATATATATGTGTAAGAACTGAATATATATGTGTAAGAACTGAATATATATGTGTAAGAACTGAAAATATATGGTAAGAACGGAATATATATGCGTAGAAACTGAATATACATGCGTAAGAACTGAATATATATCGTAAGAACTGAATATATATGCGTAAGAACGGAATATATATGCATATAAACTGCATATTTATGCGTAAGAACGGAATATATATGTGTAAGAACTAAATATATATGTAAAAGAACTGAATATATATGTGTAAGAACTGAATATATATGTGTAAGAACTGAATATATATGCGTAGGAACTGAATATGTATGCGTAGGAACTGAATATATATGCGTAAGAACTGAATATATATGTGTAAGAACTGAATATATATGCGTAAGAACTGAATATATATCCGTAAGAACGGAATATATATCTGTAAGAACTGAATATATATGTGTAAGAACTGAATGTATATGCGTAAGAACGGAATATATATGTGTAAGAACTGAATATATATGCGTAAGAAATGAATATATATGCGTAGGAACTGTATATATATGCGTAAGAACTGAATATATATGCGTAAGAACTGAATATATATGCGTAAGAAATGAATATATATGCATAAGAACGGAATATATATGTGTAAGAAATGAATATATATGTGTAAGAACTGAATATATGTGTAAGAACTGAATATATATGGGTAAGAACGGAAAATATATGTGTAAAAACGGAATATATATGTGAAAGAACTGAATAAATATGTGTAAGAACTGAATATATATGTGTAAGAACTGAATATATATGTGTAAGAACTGAATATATATGGTAAGAACGGAATATATATGAGTAGAAACTGAATATACATGCGTAAGAACTGAATATATATCGTAAAAACTGAATATATATGCGTAAGAACGGAATATATATGCGTAAAAACTGAATATATATGAGTTAGAACGGAATATATATGTGTAAGAACTGAATATATGTGTGAAAGAACTGAATATATATGTATAAGAACTGAATATATATGTGTAAAAACTGAATATATATGCGTAGGAACTGAATATATATGCGTAGGAACTGAAATTATATGTATTTTAGAACTGAATATATATGCGTAAGAACTGAATATATATGCGTAAGAACTGAATATATATCCGTAAGAACTGAATATATATGCGTAAGAACGGAATATATATGTGTAAGAACTGAATATATATATGCGTACGAACTGAATATATATGCGTAAGAACTTAATATATATGCGTAAGAACTGAATATATATGTGTAAGAACTGAATATATATGCGTACGAACTGAATATATATGCGTAAGAACGGAATATATATCTGTAAGAACTGAATATATATGTATAAGAACTCAATATATATGTGTAAGAACTGAATATATATGTGTAAGAACTCAATATATATGTGTAAGAACAGAATATATATGCGTAAGAACGGAATATATATGCGTAAACACTGAAGATATATGCGTAAGAACTGAATATATATGCGTAATAACTGAATATATATGTGTAAGAACGGAATATATTTGTGTAAGAACTGAATATTTATGTTTAAGAACTAAATATATATGTGTAAGAACTGAATGTATATGGGTAAGAACGGAATATATATGCGTAGAAACTGAATATATATGCGTAAGAACTGAATATATATGCGTAAGAACTGAATATATATGCGTAAGAACTGAATATATATGCGTAAGAACGGAAAATATATGTGTAAGAACTGAATATATATGAGTACGAACTGAATATATATGCGTAAGAACTGAATATATATGCGTAGGAACTGAATATATATGCGTATGAACTGAATATATATGCGTAAGAACTGAATATATATGCGTAAGCAATGAATATATATGCGTAAGAACGGAATATATATGTGTAAGAAATGAATATATATGTGTAAGAACTGAATATATGTGTAAGAACTGAATATATATGTGTAAGAACGGAATATATATGCGTAGAAACTGAATATATATGCGTAAGAACTGAATATATATGCGTAAGAACTGAATATATATGCGTAAGAACTGAATATATATGTGTAAGAACTGAATATATATGTGTAAGAACTGAATATATATGGGTAAGAACTGAATATATATGCGTAAGAACTGAATATATATGCGTAAGAACTGAATATATATGCGTAAGAACTGAATATATATGTGTAAGAACTAAATATATATGTGTGAGAACAGAATATATATGCGTAAGAACGGAATATATATGTGTAAGAACTGAATATATATGCGTAAGAACTGAATATATATGTGTAAGAACTGAATATATATGGTTAGAACGGAATATATAGGCGTAGAAACTGAATATACATGCGTAAGAACTGAATATATATCGTAAGAACTGAATATATATGCGTAAGAACGGAATATATATGCGTAAAAACTGAATATATATGAGTTAGAACGGAATATATATGTGTAAGAACTGAATATATGTGTGAAAGAACTGAATATATATGTATAAGAACTGAATATATATGTGTAAGAACTGAATATATATGCGTAGGAATTGAATATATATGCGTAGGAACTGAAATTATATGTGTAAGAACTGAATATATATGCGTAAGAAATGAATATATATGCGTAAGAACTGAATATATATCCGTAAGAACTGAATATATATGCGTAAGAACGGAATATATATGTATAAGAACTGAATATATATATGCGTACGAACTGAATATATATGCGTAAGAACTGAATATATATGCGTAAGAACTGAATATATATGTGTAAGAACTGAATATATATGTGTAAGAACAGAATATACATGTGTAAAAACTGAATATATATGCGTGAGAACTGAATATATATGCGTAAAAACTGAATATATATGCGTACGAACTGAATATATATGCGTAATAACGGAATATATATCTGTAAGAACTGAATATATATGCGTACGAACTGAATATATATGCGTAAGAATTGAATATATATGCGTAGGAACTGAATATATATGCGTAAGAACTGAATATATATGCGTAAGAACGGAATATATATGCGTAAAAACTGAATATATATGAGTTAGAACGGAATATATATGTGTAAGAACTGAATATATGTGTGAAATAACTGAATATATATGTATAAGAACTGAATATATATGTGTAAGAACTGAATATATATGCGTAGGAACTGAATATATATGCGTCGGAACTGAAATTATATGTGTAAGAACTGAATATATATGCGTAAGAACTGAATATATATGCGTAAGAACTGAATATATATCCGTAAGAACTAAATATATATGCGTAAGAACGGAATATATATGTGTAAGAACTGAATATATATATGCGTACGAACTGAATATATATGCGTAAGAACTGAATATATATGCGTAAGAACTGAATATATATGCGTAAGAACTGAATATATATGTGTAAGAACTGAATATATATGCGTACGAACTGAATATATATGCGTAAGAACGTAATATATATCTGTAAGAACTGAATATATATGTGTAAGAACTCAATATATATGTGTAAGAAGTGAATATATATGTGTAAGAACTCAATATATATGTGTAAGAACAGAATATATATGCGTAAGAACGGAATATATATGCGTAAACACTGAAGATATATGCGTAAGAACTGAATATATATGCGTAAGAACTGAATATATATGTGTAAGAACGGAATATATTTGTGTAAGAACTGAATATATATGTTTAAGAACTAAATATATATGTGTAAGAACTGAATATATATGGGTAAGAACGGAATATATATGCGTAGAAACTGAATATATATGCGTAAGAACTGAATATATATGCGTAAGAACTGAATATATATGCGTAAGAACTGAATATATATGCGTAAGAACGGAATATATATGTGTAAGAACTGAATATATATGCGTACGAACTGAATATATATGCGTAAGAACTGAATATATATGCGTAGGAACTGAATATATATGCGTAAGAACTGAATATATATGCGTAAGAACTGAATATATATGCGTAAGCAATGAATATATATGCGTAAGAACGGAATATATATGTGTAAGAAATGAATATATATGTGTAAGAACTGAATATATGTGAAAGAACTGAATATATATGGGTAAGAACGGAATATATATGCGTAGAAACTGAATATATATGCGTAAGAACTGAATATATATGCGTAAGAACTGAATATATATGCGTAATAACTGAATATATATGCGTAAGAACTGAATATATATGCGTAAGAACTGAATATATATGTGTAAGAACTGAATATATATGGGTAAGAACTGAATATATATGCGTAAGAACTGAATATGTATGCGTAAGAACTGAATATATATGCGTAAGAACTGAATATATATGTTTAAGAACTGAATATATATTTGTAAGAACAGAATATATATGCGTAAGAACGGAATATATATGTGTAAGAACTGAATATATATGGGTAAGAACTGAATATATATGCGTACGAACTGAATATATATGCGTAATAACGGAATATATATCTGTAAGAACGGAATATATATGTGTAAGAACTGAATATATATGTTTAAGAACTGAATATATATGTGTAAGAACAGAATATATAGGTGTAAGAACTGAATATATATGCGTAAGAACTGAATATATATGTGTAAGAACTGAATATATATGCGTAAGAACGGAATATATATGTGTAAGAACTGAATATATATGCGTAAGAACGGAATATATATCTGTAAGAACGGAATATATATGTGTAAGAACTGAATATATATGTGTAAGAGAGAATATATATGCGTAGGAACTGAATATATATGCGTAAGAACTGAATATATATGCGTAAGAACTGAATATATATGCGTTAGAACAGAATATATATGCGTAGAAACTGAATATATATGCGTACGAACTGAATATATATGCGTAGGAACGGAATATATATCTGTAAGAACGGAATATATATGTGTAAGAACTGAATATATATGGGTAAGAACGGAATATATATGCGTATAAACTGAATATATATGCGTAAGAACTGAATAAATATGCGTAGGAACTGAATATATATGCGCAAGAACTGAATACATATGCGTAAGAATGAAATATACATGCGTAAGAACTGAATATATATGCGTAAGACCTATATATATGCGTAAGAACGGAAAATATATGCGTAAAAACTGAATATATATGCGGAAGAACGGAATATATATGTGTTAGAACTGAATATATATGTGAAAGAACTGAATGTATATGTGTAAGTACTGAATATATATGCGTAGGAACTGAATATATATGCGTAGGAACTGAATATATATGCGTATGAACTGAATATATATGCGTAAGAACTGAATATATATGCGTAAGAACTGAATATATATGCGTAAGAAATGATAATATATGCCTAAGAACGGAATATATATATGTAAGAACTGAATATATATGTGTAAGAACTGAATATATATGTAAGAACTGAATATGTATGGGTAAGAACGGAATATATATCTGTAAGAACGGAATATATATGTGTAAGAACTGAATATATATGTGTAAGAACTGAATATATATGTGTAAGAACTGAATATATGTGTAGGAACACTGAATATATATGAGTAAGAACTGAATATATATGCGTGACAACGGAATATATATGTGTAAGAACTGAATATATATGTGTAAGAACTGAATATATATGCGTATGAACTGAATATATATGCGTAAAAAATGAATATATATGCGTAAGAACTGAATATATATGCGTAAGAAATGAATATATATGCGTAAGAACGGAATATATATGTGTAAGAACTGAATATATGTGTAAGAACTGAATATATATGTGTAAGAACTGAATTCATATGGGTAAGAACGGAATATATATGCGTAGAAACTGAAAATATATGGGTAAGAACTGAATATATAGGTAAGAACTGAATATATATGCGTAAGAACTGAATATATATGCGTAAGAACTGAATATATATGCGTAAGAACGGAATATATATGCGTAAGAACGGAATATATATGTGTAAGAACTGAATATATATGTGTAAGAACTGAATATATATGCGTAAGAAGTGAATATATATGTGTAAGAACTGAATATATATGCGTATGAACTGAATATATATGCGTATGAACTGAATATATATGCGTAAGAACTGAATATATATGTGTAAGAACTGAATATATATGCGTAAGAACGGAATATATATGTGTAAGAACGGAATATATATGTGTAAGAACTGAATATATATGTGTAAGAACTGAATATATATGTGTAAGAACAGAATATACATGTGTAAAAACTGAATATATATGCGTAAGAACTGAATATATATGCGTAAAAACTGAATATATATGCGTAAGAACTGAATATATATGTGTAAGAACTGAATATATATGCGTACGAACTGAATATATATGCGTAAGAACGTAATATATATCTGTAGGAACTGAATATATATGTGTAAGAACTCAATATATATGTGTAAGAACTGAATATATATGTGTAAGAACTCAATATATATGTGTAAGAACAGAATATATATGCGTAAGAACGGAATATATATGCGTAAACACTGAAGATATATGCGTAAGAACTGAATATATATGCGTAAGAACTGAATATATATGTGTAAGAACGGAATATATTTGTGTAGGAACTGAATATATATGTTTAAGAACTAAATATATATGTGTAAGAACTGAATATATATGGGTAAGAACGGAATATATATGCGTAGAAACTGAATATATATGCGTAAGAACTGAATATATATGCGTAAGAACTGAATATATATGCGTAAGAACTGAATATATATGCGTAAGAACGGAATATATATGTGTAAGAACTGAATATATATGCGTACGAACTGAATATATATGCGTAAGAACTGAATATATATGCGTAGGAACTGAATATATATGCGTAAGAACTGAATATATATGCGTAAGAACTGAATATATATGCGTAAGCAATGAATATATATGCGTAAGAACGGAATATATATGTGTAAGAAATGAATATATATGTGTAAGAACTGAATATATGTGTAAGAACTGAATATATATGGGTAAGAACGGAATATATATGCGTAGAAACTGAATATATATGCGTAAGAACTGAATATATATGCGTAAGAACTGAATATATATGCGTAATAACTGAATATATATGCGTAAGAACTGAATATATATGTGTAAGAACTGAATATATATGTGTAAGAACTGAATATATATGGGTAAGAACTGAATATATATGCGTAAGAACTGAATATATATGCGTAAGAACTGAATATATATGCGTAAGAACTGAATATATATGTGTAAGAACTGAATATATATTTGTAAGAACAGAATATATATGCGTAAGAACGGAATATATATGTATAAGAACTGAATATATATGCGTAAGAACTGAATATATATGTGTAAGAACTGAATATATATGCGTAAGAACGGAATATATATCTGTAAGAACGGAATATATATGTGTAAGAACTGAATATATATGTGTAAGAACTGAATATATATGTGTAAGAACAGAATATACATGTGTAAAAACTGAATATATATGCGTAAGAACTGAATATATATGCGTAAAAACTGAATATATATGCGTACGAACTGAATATATATGCGTAAGAACGGAATATATATCTGTAAGAACGGAATATATATCTGTAAGAACGGAATATATATGTGTAAGAACTGAATATATATGTGTAAGAACAGAATATATAGGTGTAAGAACTGAATATATATGCGTAAGAACTGAATATATATGTGTAAGAACTGAATATATATGCGTAAGAACGGAATATATATGTGTAAGAACTGAATATATATGCGTAAGAACGGAATATATATCTGTAAGAACGGAATATATATGTGTAAGAACTGAATATATATGTGTAAGAACAGAATATATATGCGTAGGAACTGAATATATATGCGTAAGAACTGAATATATATGCGTAAGAACTGAATATATATGCGTAAGAACTGAATATATATGCGTAGAAACTGAATATATATGCGTAAGAACTGAATATATATGCGTAAGAACTGAATATATATGCGTAAGAACTGAATATATATGCGTAAGAACGGAATATATATGTGTAAGAACTGAATATATATGCCTACGAACTGAATATATATGCGTAAGAACTGAATATATATGCGTAGGAACTGAATATATATGCGTAAGAACTGAATATATATGCGTAAGAACTGAATATATATGCGTAATCAATGAATATATATGCGTAAGAACGGAATATATATGTGTAAGAAATGAATATATATGTGTAAGAACTGAATATATGTGAAAGAACTGAATATATATGGGTAAGAACGGAATATATATGCGTAGAAACTGAATATATATGCGTAAGAACTGAATATATATGCGTAAGAACTGAATATATATGCGTAATAACTGAATATATATGCGTAAGAACTGAATATATATGTGTAAGAACTGAATATATATGTGTAAGAACTGAATATATATGGGTAAGAACTGAATATATATGCGTAAGAACTGAATATATATGCGTAAGAACTTAATATATATGCGTAAGAACTGAATATATATGTGTCAGAACTGAATATATATTTGTAAGAACAGAATATATATGCGTAAGAACGGAATATATATGTGTAAGAACTGAATATATATGCGTAAGAACTGAATATATATGTGTAAGAACTGAATATATATGCGTAAGAACGGAATATATATCTGTAAGAACGGAATATATATGTGTAAGAACTGAGTATATATGTGTAAGAACTGAATATATATGTGTAAGAACAGAATATACATGTGTAAAAACTGAATATATATGCGTGAGAACTGAATATATATGCGTAAAAACTGAATATATATGCGTACGAACTGAATATATATGCGTAATAACGGAATATATATCTGTAAGAACTGAATATATATGCGTACGAACGGAATATATATGCGTAAGAACTGAATATATATGCGTAGGAACTGAATATATATGCGTAAGAACTGAATATATATGCGTAAGAACTGAATATATATGCGTAAAAACTGAATATATATGAGTTAGAACGGAATATATATGTGTAAGAACTGAATATATGTGTGAAAGAACTGAATATATATGTATAAGAACTGAATATATATGTGTAAGAACTGAATATATATGCGTAGGAACTGAATATATATGCGTAGGAACTGAAATTATATGTGTAAGAACTGATTATATATGCGTAAGAACTGAATATATATGCGTAAGAACTGAATATATATCCTTAAGAACTGAATATATATGCGTAAGAACTGAATATATATGTGTAAGAACTGAATATATATATGCGTACGAACTGAATATATATGCGTAAGAATCTGAATATATATGCGTAAGAACTGAATATATATGCGTAAGAACTGAATATATATGTGTAAGAACTGAATATATATGCGTAAGAACTGAATATATATGCGTAAGAACTGAATATATATGCGTAAGAACGGAATATATATGTGTAAGAACTGAATATATATGCGTACGAACTGAATATATATGCGTAAGAACTGAATATATATGCGTAGGAACTGAATATATATGCGTAAGAACTGAATATATATGCGTTAGAACTGAATATATATGCGTAAGCAATGAATATATATGCGTAAGAACGGAATATATATGTGTAAGAAATGAATATATATGTGTAAGAACTGAATATATGTGAAAGAACTGAATATATATGGGTAAGAACGGAATATATATGCGTAGAAACTGAATATATATGCGTAAGAACTGAATATATATGCGTAAGAACTGAATATATATGCGTAATAAACTGAATATATATGCGTAAGAACTGAATATATATGTGTAAGAACTGAATATATATGTGTAAGAACTGAATATATATGGTAAGAACTGAATATATATGCGTAAGAACTGAATATATATGCGTAAGAACTTAATATATATGCGTAAGAACTGAATATATATGTGTAAGAACTGAATATATATTTGTAAGAACAGAATATATATGCGTAAGAACGGAATATATATGTGTAAGAACTGAATATATATGCGTAAGAACTGAATATATATGTGTAAGAACTGAATATATATGCGTAAGAACGGAATATATATCTGTAAGAACGGAATATATATGTGTAAGAACTGAATATATATGTGTAAGAACTGAATATATATGTGTAAGAACAGAATATACATGTGTAAAAACTGAATATATATGCGTGAGAACTGAATATATATGCGTAAAAACTGAATATATATGCGTACGAACTGAATATATATGCGTAATAACGGAATATATATCTGTAAGAACTGAATATATATGCGTACGAACTGAATATATATGCGTAAGAACTGAATATATATGCGTAGGAACTGAATATATATGCGTAAGAGCTGAATATATATGCGTAAGAACTGAATATATATGCGTAAAAACTGAATATATATGAGTTAGAACGGAATATATATGTGTAAGAACTGAATATATGTGTGAAAGAACTGAATATATATGTATAAGAACTGAATATATATGCGTAAGAACTGAATATATATGCGTAAGAACTGAATATATATCCGTAAGAACTGAATATATATGCGTAAGAACGGAATATATATGGTTAAGAACTGAATATATATATGCGTACGAACTGAATATATATGCGTAAGAACTGAATATATATGCGTAAGAAATGAATATATATGCGTAAGAACTGAATATATATGTGTAAGAACTGAATATATATGCGTACGAACTGAATATATATGCGTAAGAACGTAATATATATCTGTAAGAACTGAATATATATGTGTAAGAACTCAATATATATGTGTAAGAACTGAATATATATGTGTAAGAACTTAATATATATGTGTAAGAACAGAATATATATTCGTAAGAACGGAATATATATGCGTAAACACTGAAGATATATGCGTAAGAACAGAATATATATGCGTAAGAACTGAATATATATGTGTAAGAACGGAATATATTTGTGTAAGAACTGAATATATATGTTTAAGAACTAAATATATATGTGTAAGAACTGAATATATATGGGTAAGAACGGAATATATATGCGTAGAAACTGAATATATATGAGTAAGAACTGAATATATATGCGTAAGAACTGAATATATATGCGTAAGACATGAATATATATGCGTAAGAACTGAATATATATGTGTAAGAACTGAATATATATGCGTACGAACTGAATATATATGCATAAGAACTGAATATATATGCGTAGGAACTGAATATATGTCAAAGAACTGAATATATATGGGTAAGAACGGAATATATATGCGTAGAGACTGAATATATATGCGTAAGAACTGAATATATATGCGTAAGAACTGAATATATATGCGTAATAACTGAATATATATGCGTAAGAACTGAATATATATGTGTAAGAACTGAATATATATGTGTAAGAACGGAATATATATGGGTAAGAAATGAATATATATGCGTAAGAACTGAATATATATGCGTAAGAACTGAATATATATGTGTAAGAACTGAATATATATTTGTAAGAACAGAATATATATGCGTAAGAACGGAATATATATGTGTAAGAACTGAATATATATGCGTAAGAACTGAATATATATGTGTAAGAACTGAATATATATGCGTAAGAACGGAATATATATATGTAAGAACGGAATATATATGTGTAAGAACTGAATATATATGTGTAAGAACTGAATATATATGTGTAAGAACAGAATATACATGTGTAAAAACTGAATATATATGCGTGAGAACTGAATATATATGCGTAAAAACTGAATATATATGCGTAAGCAATGAATATATATGCGTAAGAACGGAATATATATGTGTAAGAAATGAATATATATGTGTAAGAACTGAATATATGTGAAAGAACTGAATATATATGGGTAAGAACGGAATATATATGCGTAGAAACTGAATATATATGCGTAAGAACTGAATATATATGCGTAAGAACTGAATATATATGCGTAATAACTGAATATATATGCGTAAGAACTGAATATATATGTGTAAGAACTGAATATATATGTGTAAGAACTGAATATATATGGGTAAGAACTGAATATATATGCGTAAGAACTGAATATATATGCGTAAGAACTTAATATATATGCGTAAGAACTGAATATATATGTGTAAGAACTGAATATATATATGTAAGAACAGAATATATATGCGTAAGAACGGAATATATATGTGTAAGAACTCAATATATATGCGTAAGAACTGAATATATATGTGTAAGAACTGAATATATATGCGTAAGAACGGAATATATATCTGTAAAAACTGAATATATATGCGTGAGAACTGAATATATATGCGTAAAAACTGAATATATATGCGTACGAACTGAATATATATGCGTAATAACGGAATATATATCTGTAAGAACTGAATATATATGCGTACGAACTGAATATATATGCGTAAGAACTGAATATATATGCGTAGGAACTGAATATATATGCGTAAGAGCTGAATATATATGCGTAAAAACTGAATATATATGCGTAAACACTGAATATATATGCGTACGAACTGAATATATATGCGTAAGAACGGAATATATATATGTAAGAACGGAATATATATGAGTAAGAACTGAATATATATGTGTAAGAACAGAATATATATGTGTAAGAACTGAATATATATGCGTAAGAACTGAATATATATGCGTAGGAACTGAATATATATGCGTAAGAGCTGAATATATATGCGTAAGAACTGAATATATATGCGTAAGAAATGAATATATATGCGTAAGAACGGAATATATATGTGTAAGAACTGAATATATATGTGTAAGAACTGAATATATATGCGTAAGAACTGAATATATATGGGTAAGAACGGAATATATATCTCTAAGAACGGAATATATATATGTAAGAACTGAATATATGTGTAAGAACTGAATATATGTGTAAGAACTGAATATATATGTGTAGGAACTGATATATAAGGGTAATAACGGAATATATATGCGTAGAAACTGAATATACATGCGTAAGAACTTAATATATATGCGTACGAACTGAATATATATGCCTAAGAACGGAATATATATGTGTAAGAACTGAATATATATGGGTAAGAAAGGAATATATATGCGTAGAAACTGAATATATATGCGTAAGAACTGAATATTATATGTGTAAGAACTGAATATATATGGGTAAAAACGGAATATATATGCGTAAGAACTGAATATATATGTGTAAGAACTGAATATATATGCGTACGAACTGAATATATATGCGTAAGAACGGAATATATATGTGTAAGAACTGAATATATATGGGTAAGAAAGGAATATATATGCGTAGAAACTGAATATATTTGCGTAAGAACTGAATATATATGCGTAAGAACTGAATATATATGTGTAAGAACTGAATATATATGTGTAAGAACTGAATATATATGTGTAAGAACTGAATATATATGGGTAAAAACGGAATATATATGCGTAAGAACTGAATATATATGTGTAAGAACTGAATATATATGCGTACGAACTGAATATATATGCGTAAGAACGGAATATATATCTGTAAGAACTGAATATATATGTGTAAGAACTGAATATATATGTGTAAGAACTGAATATATATGCGTAAACACTGAATATATATGCGTAAAAACGGAATATATATGTGTAAGAACTGAATATATGTGTAAGAACTGAATATATATGCGCAAGAATTGAATATATATGCGTAAGAACGGAATATATATGCGTAAGAACGGAATATATATGCGTATGAACTGAATATATATGCGTAAGAACTGAATATATATGCGTAAGAACTGAATATATATGGGTAAGAACTGAATATATATGCGTAAGAACTGAATATATATGTGTAAAAACTGAATATATATGCGTAGAAACTGAATATATATACGTACGAACTGAATATATATGCGTAAGAACGGAATATATATCTGTAAGAACGGAATATATATGTGTAAGAACGGAATATATATGTGTAAGAACTGAATAAATATGTGTAAGAACAGAATATATATGTGTAAGAACTGAATATATATGCGTAGGAACTGAATATATATGCGTAAGAACTGAATATATATGCGTAAGAACTGAATATATATGCGTAAGAAATGAATATATATGCGTAAGAACGGAATATATATATGTGTAAGAACAGAATATATATGTGTAAGAACTGAATATATATGCGTAGGAACTGAATATATATGCGTAAGAACTGAATATATATGCGTAAGAACTGAATATATATGCGTAAGAAATGAATATATATGTGTAAGAACTGAATATTATGGGTAAGAACGGAATATATATCTGTAAGAACGGAATATATATGTGTAAGAACTGAATATATATGTGTAAGAACTGAATATATATGTGTAGGAACTGAATATATATGCGTAAGAACTGAATATATATGCGTAGGAACTGAATATATATGTGTAAAAACTGAATATATATGCGTAAGAACTGAATATATATGCGTAAGAACGGAATATATATGTGTAAGAACTGAATATATATGTGTAAGAACTGAATATATATGTGTAAGAACTGAATATATATGTGTAATAACTGAATATATATGGGTAAGAACGGAATATATATGCGTATGAGCTGAATATATATGCGTAAGAACGGAATATATATGTGTAAGAACTGAATATATATGCGTACGAACTGAATATATATACGTTAGAACGGAATATATATGTGTAAGAACTGAATATATATGCGAAGGAACTGAATATATATGCGTAAGAACTGAATATATATGCGTAAGAACGGAATATATATGTGTAAGAACTGAATATATATGTGTAAGAACTGAATATATATGTGTAAGAACTGAATATATATGGGTAAGAACGGAATATATATGCGTAGAAACTGAATATATATGCGTAAGAACTGAATATATATGCGTAAAAACTGAATATATATGCGTAAGAACTGAATATATATGCGTAAGAACGGAATATATATGTGTAAGAACGGAATATATATGCGTACGGACTGAATATATATGCGTAAGAACGGAATATATATCTGTAAGAACGGAATATATATATGTAAGAACTGAATATATATGTGTAAGAACTGAATATATATGTGTAAGAACAGAATTTATATGTGTAAGAACTGAATATATATGTGTAAGAACTGAATGTATATGTGTAAGAACTGAATATATGTATAAGAACTGAATATATGAGTAAGAACTGAATATATATGTGTAAGAACTGAATATATATGTATAAGAACTGAATATATATGCGTAAGAACTGAATATATATGCGTAGGAACTGAATATATATGCATAAGAACTGAATATATATGCGTAGAAACTGAATATATATGCGAACGAACGGAATATATATGCGAACGAACGGAATATATATCTGTAAGAACGGAATATATATGTGTAAGAACTGAATATATATGTGTAAGAACTGAATATATATGCGTAAGAACAGAATATATATGTGTAAGAACGGAATATATATGCGTAAGAACTGAATATATATGCGTAGGAACTGAACATATATGCGTAAGAATTAAATATATATGCGTAAGAAATGAATATATATGCGTAAGAACGGAATATATATGTGTAAGAACTGAATATATATGTGTAAGAACTGAATATATATGGGTAAGAACTGAATATATATCTGTAAGAACGGAATATATATGTGTAATAACTGAATATATATGTGTAAGAACTGAATATATATGTGTAAGAACTGAATATATATGTGTAGGTACTGAATATATATGCGTAAGAACTGAATATATATGCGTAGGAACTGAATTATATATGCGTAAGAACCGAATATATATGCGTAAGAAATGAATATATATGCGTAAGAACTGAATATATATGTGTAAGAACTGAATATATATGTGTAAGAACTGATTATATATGTGTAAGAACTGAATGTATATGGGTAAGAACGGAATATATATGCGTAGAAACTGAATATATATGAGTAAGAACTGAATACATATGCGTATGAACTGAATATATATGCGTAAGAACTGAATATATATGCGTAAGAACTGAATATAGATGCGTAAGAACGGAATATATATGTGTTAGAACTGAATATATATGCGTACGAACTGAATATATATGCGTAAGAACGGAATATATATGCGTAAGAAATGAATATATATGTGTAAGAACTGAATGTATATGTGTAAGAACGGAATATATATGCGTAGAAACTGAATATATATGAGTAAGAACTGAATACATATGCGTATGAACTGAATATATATGCGTAAGAACTGAATATATATGCGTAAGAACTGAATATATATGCGTAAGAACGGAATATATATGTGTTAGAACTGAATATATATGCGTACGAACTGAATATATATGCGTAAGAACGGAATATATATGCGTAAGAAATGAATATATATGTGTAAGAACTGAATATTATTGGTAAGAACGGAATATATATGTGTAAGAACAGAATATACATGTATAAAAACTGAATATATATGCGTAAGAACTGAATATATATGCGTAAAAACTGAATATATATGCGTAAAAACTGAATATATATGCGTACGAACTGAATATATATGCGTAAGAACGGAATATATATATGTAAGAACGGAATATATATGTGTAAGAACTGAATATATATGTGTAAGAACAGAATATATATGTGTAAGAACTGAATATATATGCGTAAGAACTGAATATATATGCGTAGGAACTGAATATATATGCGTAAGAGCTGAATATATATGCGTAAGAACTGAATATATATGCGTAAGAAATGAATATATATGCGTAATAACGGAATATATATGTGTAAGAACTGAATATATATGTGTAAAAACTGAATATATATGTGTAAGAACTGAATATATATGGGTAAGAACGGAATATATATCTCTAAGAACGGAATATATATATGTAAGAACTGAATATATGTGTAAGAACTGAATATATGTGTAAGAACTGAATATATATGTGTAGGAACTGATATATAAGGGTAATAACGGAATATATATGCGTAGAAACTGAATATACATGCGTAAGAACTTAATATATATGCGTAAGAACTGAATATATATGCGTAAGAACTAAATATATGCGTAGAAACTGAATATATATGCGTACGAACTGAATATATATGCGTAAGAACGGAATATATATCTGTAAGTCTTAGAACAGAATATATATGCGTAAGATCTGAATATATATGCGTAGGAACTGAATATATATGCGTAAGAACTGAATATATATGCGCCAGAAATGAATATATATGCGTACGAACTG
>JAWPHD010021553.1:0-27908 GCA_037043455.1 Cyrtodaria siliqua | reverse complement strand
ATAATATGTTCTGTGCTCAGATTGTATCGCATGAAAATAATTTCTAACAATTTAAGCAGACAATAATTATGATCAGCTCATTAAAATTTCAACAACAACTGAATCACTAAATCAAGTTAAAATCGTGACAATGGATTTGGGTAAGTGGCAAACTGAGTTAATACTACTCAGGACCTGGGGGGGAAAAGGAAAGAAAATGGGGAATGTTGTGGGGTAAACATTTTGCACAAAACAGAGACCGTTTTACCCCTTAAAGATATAATATCGTTTAATATACGTTTATTTCTACAAACTCTAATAACAGCGGTAAAGCGATAATTAACGATTGACTACTGTACCATATTTACTCCCAATGACATAATTCGCCTTATATATAATTTACACAGCCAATAATACGCTTTAAAGAGAGAAACTTTACAGAAGCAAATACAGTACGACAGTTGAACACATTAAGTTTAAAAAAATGTTTGCATTACCTTAACTTTAAGCTTATAAAACACAAACAAATTGCATTGAAAGATATTACACAGCTACCATTATTGAATATTTCTACATATATAAACAAAATATTTTGATGGAATTCAGTACTCCTACTGAATTCCATCAAAATATTTTGTTTATATAATAATGCACTAATGGTATCATACACGTGACCATCAGAGATGTAAATAATGCACTAATGGTATCATACACGTGACCATCAGAGATGTAAATAATACACTAATGGTATCATACACATGACCATCAGAGATGTAAATAATGCACTAATGGTATCATACACGTGACCATCAGAAATGTAAATAATGCACTAATGGTATCATACACGTGACCATCAGAAATGTAAATAATACACTAATGGTATCATACACATGACCATCAGAGATGTAAATAATGCACTAATGGTATCATACACGTGACCATCAGAGATGTAAATAATGCACTAATGGTATCATACACGTGACCATCAGAAATGTAAATAATACACTAATGGTATCATACACATGACCATCAGAGATGTAAATAATGCACTAATGGTATCATACACGTGACCATCAGAAATGTAAATAATGCACTAATGGTATCATACACGTGACCATCAGAAATGTAAATAATGCACTAATGGTCTCATACACGTGACCATCAGAAATGTAAATAATGCACTAATGGTCTCATACACGTGACCATCAGAAATGTAAATAATGCACTAATGGTATCATACACGTGACCATCAGAAATGTAAATAATGCGGTCCCAAAAAGAAAAAATATTCAAATTAACAAATGTATTACTTCATACTTATTTGGGTCAATGCTCATGTTTCCAGGTACACATTTCACTGAATATTTGCTTATGCTCAATATATATATATACTACTCAAAATTTGCTAAGGATCACTTTTTTGCTGTCTAAATTTCTTGCTGAAATAAATAGCATTATTTCTATTTTACATGAAATTATTTAGGGCAGTGTGGTCGTGATCTCATGACTTGATTAAGATTGTGGAATTGTTGAAGTATCAATGAAATTAATATCGTTATTGTGAATTAATTTCTAATAAAATTATATGGAAGAATACATTTTTAAAGTGATCCTTAGCAAATGTTGAGTAGTATATATCTTTACTTATGGATTTAAGCCTGAATAGAATGCAGTTAACAAGATAATGACAAAAAGCATTAATATAACACAGCAGATTGTAGAAACTACAAAAAAGCAACATACCTATTTTATCTTTTTCACTGGCTTCTAATATAGCGCATTTCCCCTAATAGAAGCCCATTGGCACTATTTATTTTTTTAGGATACAAACCATCGAAAATGTGTTGAATTTTGAAGTCGAAAATGTGTTGAATTTTGAAGATTTTTTTAAAAAATATGTGTTTTTTTATTATTATTACTCAAAAGGTGGGGAGGAGTACTATTAGGGGAGAAGCACTTATTAGGGGAAATACGATAAACACATTAACATATTACCGGTTTCATTTTTGACTCTTGTTCAATCTCTCTTAATTCATCATCCGTTAGGTTTTTTGCTTTTTCGATACATGTTTCACAGAATTTGCATCTTGACCCTGGGGCTCTCTCGTATCCTAGGAGACGGAATACAGTCTGTGCCACCGCCGATACTTGTGATGGCCATCTGTAATTTGCGTCGTTGTTTCCCCATGTGGCATGCAGAGGATTTTTGCATGAAGTTTGTGTTGGCTCACTGGAATCGGACCAAAACTGGAAAATAAAAATGTGTCAGATATTTACTTTGTATAAATTATATATATATCTAATATACTCTTAAACAAGAGGGCCATGATGGCCCTATATCGCTCACCTGAGTAAATTTGAACCATTACAAGAGAAGAGGGCCAAGATGGCCTTAAAGCGATCACCTGAGTACTGGCACATTATCGAACTAATTCGAAATCTTATGGTCATATACAATCTGTGCAAGTTTGGTTAAGATTGTTCAAGAAATGTGGACTCTGTTCCATATAACAACATTGATATAGACAATTTAAGACTCTGACAAAGTTTGGTAAAGATCAATAACAAAATCAAGGTGCTCGAGAGTAACACCTTGGGCAGAGCCAAATGTGACCCCCGGGCTACATGTAATATATGAGAGCTGTGTGACTTGTGGTTTTAGAGAAGAAGATTTTTTAAGTTTTTCCCTATACAAGTCTATGTAAAACGTGACCCCAGGGGCAGGGTCAAATGTGAATCCAGGGTCACCATTTGAACAAACTTGGTAAAGGACCATGAGAGTATAGTAAATGCAAAATATTAAACCTTTGGCTCTTGTAGTTTCAGAGAAGAAGACTTTAATGTGTTTCCTATATACGTCTATGTAAAACTGTGACCCTCGGAGTGGGGTCAAATTTTACCCCAGGGTCACCATTTGAACAAACTTGGTCGAGGACAATTATCTTATAGTAAATGCAAAATATTAAACCTCTGGCTCTTGCAGTTTCAGAGAGGATTGTTTTTTTCCTATATACATGTCTATATAAAACTGTGACCCCTGGGGTGTGGCCAAGTTTGAAACCAGGGTCACCATTTGAACAAACTTGGTAGAGGATCATAAGCTTATAGCAAATGCAAAATATTAAACCTCTGGCTCTTGCAGTTCCAGAGAAGAAGATTTTTTTAAGTTTTTCCCTATACATCTCTATGTAAAACATGTGACCCTTGGGGCGGGGCCAAATGTGACCCAAGGGTCACCATTAGAACAAACTTGGTAAAGGACCATAAGCTTATAGTAAATGCAAAATATCAAACCTCTGGCTTTTGTAGTTTCCGAGAAGATTTTTTAATTTTGTTTCCTATATAAGCCTATGTAAAACTGTGACCCCCGGGGCGGGGACAAATTTGACCCTAGGGTCACCATTTGAACAAACTAAGTAGAGGATCATAAGCTGATGCTACATGTAATACATGAGAGCTCCGTGCCATGTGGTTCCAGAGAAAAAGATTTTTTTCAGTTTTTCCCTATAAAAGCCTATGTAAAACTGTGACCCCCGGGGCGGGGCCAAATGTGACCCCTGGGTCACCATTTGAACAAACTTGGTAGAGGACCATAAGCTTATAGGAAATGCAAAATATTAAACCTCTGGCTCTTGCAGTTTCAGAGAAGAAGATTTTTTAGGTTTTTCCCTATACATGTCTATGTAAAACATGTGACCCTTGGGGCGGGGCCAAATGTGACCCGAGGGTCACCATTTGAACAAAATTGGTAAAGGACCATAAGCTTATAGTAAATGCAAAATATCAAACCTCTGGCTCTTGTAGTTTCCCAGAAGAAGATTTTTAAAAAAATATATATATGTAAGTCTATGTAAAACTGCGACCCCCGGGGCGGGAATAAATTTGACCCCAGGGTCACTATTTGAACAAACTTAGTAGAGGACCATAAGCTGATGCTACATGTAATACATGAGACCTCTGTGCCTTGTGGTTTCAGAGAAGAAGATTTTTTAAAGTTTTTTCCTATATGTCTATATGAAAAACATGCAAAATCTCAATATACAAACTTTGGACCCCCGGGGCATGGTCATTTTTCTTCATTTGAACAAACTTGATAGTCGAGGCGTTGGCGATCATTTTAAAAGAAAAACTGTTGAAATCTGTCCAGCTGTTCTTGAGAAGAAGATTTTTTAAGGTTTCGACCATATATGTTAATGGTGGCCATCTTGGATTTCGCGCTGACCTAATTTTAACAAATCTAAAAAGCATTCATCTAAGGATCATACACATGAAGTTTGGTCAAAATTGGCCACGCGGTTTCTGAGGAGAAGTCGTTTGAAGCAAAAGTTAACGACGGACGACGACGACGACGGACGACGACGACGACGGACGACGGACGAAGAGTGATCCCAATAGCTCACCTTTGAGCCTTCGGCTCAGGTGAGCTAAAAATGGTGCACTCTCCTGCATTCTGAGACATAAATTAACCGTAATGTAAATACACAATTTTTAAGAGATAAAAGAAAAAAATACAGGGGCGGATAACTCTACAGGCATGTGTATGTAGTAGCAGACTACCGGACTCGGAACCATTCAAATCGCATCCTAAAATATTTTTGACTTAACATTTTGCAAAGCGGTATGAATGCTTATTAAAATCGGTAGGCGATAGAAGCCTTCAGAAATCGGTAGAGTTGGCAAGTATGAATATATACAGACATACCAAAATAATATATACAGACAAAAACTCCTCCATGGCTGGGCTGGTAAAGAAGCTGGGACTGAAACCTTCTCACATCTCATCGCTGCGGGTTTCGAATCCCACTGAGAGCTCAACTTGTAAGTGAGAAAGAGTCGATTCTTTTGGATGGTGAAAGGTACACAGTAATGGTTCTACCTTGGAAAAAGTGGGTAGTCGAACTTTGAAAGAAAGGAAGATGCAACATAGAGCAATTTGGTGTATATACATGTATGCATTGCAACAATAACTACCCAGCTTTTGAGTTAGAGTCCCGACCTCATTCCCAAAACACTGAAAAAACACATTTGATGACCTGAAGTGACACCAGGGGTTTAACGGAATATAAGACACTGTTCCTTATTTACTTGCATGGAGACTAGACCTGTATGGATTTTATAAAAGTGGGGTTAACCTCTTGAGTTCTACGGGTTTCTAAAGTTGACCATAATTTCTAATGCAGTAAGGCCAAAAAAAAATATACCTGTGTTTCCGGTGGCCTGACACTATTTAACTTTTTATGAAAAAAAAAGAAAAAAATATTTGTTCTGAACAATGATTTATCACAATATATCGAGGTAAACTGACATCACAGAGAAACTTTCAGCTGTATCATCAACTTGTATGGAGTTTATGAGATAAATACATGTAGAATCTCACAATATCTTGCTCCAAAAAAAAAAAAAAAAAAAATAAATGCCTACCTACCGACCCTATTTTTTTAGAGCATGCAATAGGAAACACACTTTTTTTTTTTGGCCTAAGCATTTCTCGAAGGTGACTTCAACTGCATGTGCACATCGTCTACAAGACCATCTAACTACAGTTCTTTGAACCTTTTCTAAGTTATAAATATCATTTCAATGGTCTGGGATCACATTTAAGCTGGCATATTGGCAAAATGCAAGTGACATTTTTAGAATGCCAGTAAAATGTTCAAGTACTGGCAAAAACTTGCAAGTGCATCAAAACACCGTGTTTAATTTATAATACCGTGCCTGCCGCTTTTTTTTTTGAAACATGTGCTTTCATATCAATGATGATCTTTTAAATCTTTTAAATATTAATCTTTTAAAGTTTTCCTGATATGTCTTTGTATTTGAAGGACACATATGTAATCTAGCATGTTTCCTAATGATGAATCATCTTGTGCTTTTTATTTATTTATTACATATTAAGTGAATATGTTTTTTAAGGGAAAACTTTCATTAAAATGTCTGTTTTAGGTTTAATATCAATCAAGTATTTCATTGAGTATTTATTTTAACATACAATCTATGGAAAGTCTGTCACTTTCATTTTATTTTATTTTTTCCCCAGAACTGGGAAAAAATAGTGTTTTTTGCAATTGGGAAGAGGCCGAATTTTGGCCCCTGTTATATACTCCTGCAAAATATGAGACTGTAAGAAAGAACTTACAATTGTAGCATGATTTTCTTTTAATAACATCTTTGTTTGATGTTCACACAAAATTTCACCGAAATATACCGAAAGATAAAAAAATAAATCGCAGTTTAAAAACATAGGTGTGAAAACGAAATTAACAAAACTTAAAAAATGTAAAGGTAACGACAATAGCACAGATTCAGCAGTCTAAGTCGATTCAAATACACAGAAAAATATTGAAAACCTCGCTAATATCTCATGTGTCCACCGTTACACCGAATACACGCAACAATGCGACGTCGCATGCTTCTGAAGTAACGACTGACGAATTCTACAGCTAATGTGTTCCAATCGCGGACAAGTGCTGCTGCAAGGTCCTGAACACTTTGGATAAGGTCCTCCTGACGTACACGACGTCCTAAATATGCTCGATGCTTCGTCAGTCGTTACGTCAGAAGCATGCGATGTCGTATTTTTGAGTGTATTCGGTGTACACATGAGATATTAGCGAGGTTTTGAACATTTTTTCTGTGTATTTTAATAGGCTTAGACTGCTAAACCTTGCTATTGACGCTAATCTTTACATTTTTTAAGTTTTGTTAATTTCGTTTTAACACCTATGTTTTTAAAGTTTGATTTATTTTTTAAGTATTCGGTATATTTCGATGAAATTTTGTGTGAACATCAAACATAGATGTTATTAAAAGAAAATCATGCTACAATTGTAAGTTCTTTCTTACAGTCTCAGATTTTGCAGGAAAACAAAGTGGATACGTTTTATTTTTGCTGAGTATATATAGGTTTAAAAGGTCCTGATTATTGTGATTATACCGGGTTGACCAGCCCTAGCAATAACCTTTATATGCGGACGATCAAGCAAGGGAGCTACTAGTAACACTTTAGTGTTTTGTTTTTTTGTGAAATAAAGAAAACTAATGACATAAGCACATCCATAGGAAATTGCATCTTTTCATTATTACCTTCTATTATTATAACTGTCCATAGATTATTACCAGTCTTTGAATTAAAACACTAGTCCAAACCCCGGGGCTAGTAAACTGTCATTCGGGCTAGTGATTTTTTTTTAATTTATGTAGTCGGGCTAAAGGAAAATGTACGGGTTTTCATTGAGTATATAAGAATTTGGGCTAGGTACACAAAACATTTAATTCAAAGACTTATTAGATTACCTTCTATTATTATAATTGTCCATAGATTATTACCTTCTATTATTATAACTGTCCATAGATTATTACCTTCTATTATTATAATTGTCCATAGATTATTACCTTCTATTATTATAACTGTCCTTAGATTATTACCTTCTATTATTATAACTGTCCATAGATTATTACCTTCTAATATTATAACTGTCCATAGATTATTACCTTCTATTATTATAATTGTCTATGGACAATTATAATAAAAGAAGGTAATAATCAAAAGATGCAATTTCCTGACAGTGTGCAAATACATGTATTGCTAAGGTTTGCACAAATATTTCCAGGGGTCTGGAAATATTTTGAAAATTCACTTGCCCAGGGCAAGTAGATTTTCAAAATCCACTTGCCCTGCCCAAAATGTCACTTGCCCCAATTTCAAAAGTCACTTGCCCCAAAATAAAGCTACGTCAAGACCGCACGCTAAGTTAAATCCTTTTCTCTCACTGTTTTTTTTTGTCATAAATTTTTACATAATTTCATTGTAAAATGAATGACTTAAATCATGAAGGATCAGAGCTATAGCTTGTGACCATTGTGCACATATCAGTGTTTTCCTCCACCGGTGGGAGAGGGGGAGTGGGGTGTCAGTGAGGATACCCCGAGGATATAACATCACTGATGAACCTGGTACCAAATTGGTAGACCCTAATGCTTATGGAATTAAGATGTACAAGATGCTTGCTCCTAGTGCAAAAGGGCAGGCAGTTAACAAAAAAAGGATGCATTAGGTCGAACAAAACTTGTTCCTACTTTTACATTTGTTATAGACTACACCAGATAAAAAGAATGAAAAGAATGATGCATTAGGTCAAACAGAACTTTTTTCCTACTTTCACTTTCGTTATATAATTCATGTAGATAAATCTTATGTGTTGGAAATTATTAGCACGGTTTATGCCTAAATTTGACTGGTACTGTAGTTGTTTTTCTGTTAATATCTTTTGAGATGCCAAATTGCATTTCTTCGAATAATTATCGAAACTAGCCAAGGTCGAAGCACATCTTCGATACAAGTTCAAAACAAAAACACGCCGTTCCGTCATTGATCTCGGATTCATTCAAAACAAACATGGCATTTTGAAATAGAAACAGATGCACACCTAGCTATTCATTACGACATGCGTCGATAGCGACATGCGTCGATAGTTTCTTTGCTCATCAAACAACGCCGTCAAATTGCCATAATCGTTTAATTGTCCTACTTGTTTACAAATTGGTTTGATTGAATCGCCATTGTTTCACTTTACCACGTGGTAGTGAACGGGAGTTGTTTCATTGGCTGATAAAAATACATCGGTTATTTGATTGGATAATATGGATACAGTACTAGGTTAAGTGTTGCGTCATGATTTTTAATTATTGAACAGAATATATTACCTACGACACACCGACCGACATACAAAGCGACAACACCATCTCAATAACTGATTTACACACTGATGTGTATTTCACACTAATCTGGCGCGTGACTTAATTACTTCCTGCATAGAGGGGCTCGTTACTGTGGTATATTTCACACGGTATACGAATTCTAAAGACCGCACGTCTTCAATTGAAGATTGGCACCCCAAGCGTTCCTCGGCCAATCAAATTCTGATAAACTGTCAAGTGGGAGGGATTAAACAATAACGAACAACACAGGTCAGTTTTAACAGGTCAGTTTTATGACACTTATCAGTAATTGCTCGCGGCGAAGGCGACGGGTGGTTAATTACTACGAAATTATCGGCAAACTTCACAGTCCAGGCAAATTTTCCCTTGATTTTTATCTGATAATGAAACGTCCATCGGGCAAGTGACGGACAACCAGATTTACGAAGGTCACCTGCCCGCACCCAAAATCCACTTGCCCGGGGCGTCGGGCAACCATATTTCCGGAGCCCTGATTTCTGTAGGATGCACTTTCATACATGTTTGACAGACTATATCAATGAAATACACTTAAGGTCTCACTACACAGTTAGCTCCCTTGAAAGCCAATTTAGGATAAAACTTGCGCCATAAAAAGTAGTAGTGTGTTGTTCGGTTTTAAATATTTTTAATAATTGCTGACAGATATAATTATGTATTGCTGTTGCAGGTGAGATGAACACAGTCTGAAATTGGATGTGCAGCTATAAGATGACACTGACACCAGAATATGACAGTTTTATGGGGGTTGAAGCAGTGTAGGAATTCTGGTACAAACTCTGGAGTAAAAGCCCAAAATAGTGCAAAGGATGCCACCACTCCAATTAAAAAAAAAAAAAACTGGTCAACGTACCATATTTTGTACATTTTTGTGTGGGCAAATGACTGTGTTTCATAAATAAGTGACTTTTAGCTTGGAAAATTTTGGTTCGAAATGGCCCAGTAAACTTTATTCATATAGGCCAACATAGTAAAAGTGTACTGTGTTGTGAGACCTTGAATACCTTAATATAGAATCGCAAATAGATAAACGAGTGCTTTGAGTAAAAAAAAAACAGAAGAAAAATCCTCTGCTAGCTTATGGAAACGAGACCTTGAACTTTGACCGACCGACCAAAATCAATAGGGTTCCTCCGCTCACCAAAGTCAATATATCTATGAAATTTCATGAGTGTGGGTGTTACAGTTTGGAAGTTATCGTGAGGAATGCCAATTTCCATATAAGGTCATGGCCACCTTGACCTCTGAACCAAGGCGATACCCTCTATATAGGTCACGATGAAGAGCGTCTTCATGGTAGTAAATTCTTCATGAATAAATGTAGCCAGTATTTGAAATTCTGAGCCATCTGATTGGTTTATAAATTAGTGTCAACACTAACTCCTGATGCACTAATGGTAACCCCTAAGAGGCTAAGTGTTTTTCTGTCGGAATACAGACTCTATTGTACCCATCTCGGTGCACCCTAAGGCGCATTGAGTTTGTTGGCGGAGGGACTGTAAACCTTAGAACTACTATCTATCTATCTATCTATCTTCCTTTAATGCCAAACCCCTGCTGGGGACCTAGGCATGCGTCGTCATACCGACAAAGACTGTTAGTATTTTTAAAAATATATATAAAAGAAATTTAAGAAAAACATTGAAGTTTTTGGATGTTAGGTTTAAAAATAAAAACAAACATTGAATTTATGGTGAGATATGTTCAATTCTGCTGACTGCAGAATTGAACTGTTCTATATTGGGTAATATAGGGATGTCAGGAGCTAATGAATTCCAGTGGAAGACTGTTCTTTGGAAAAAGGAGAATTTGTAGTAGTCAGCGGTTGCGTCAATTAATTTGAAAGCAAGTGAGTGTGAATGTCGGGATTGTCTGTTCGTCAGTGTCATGTAGTCTTCTAGAGGGATAGCTACCAGGTCATTTGTGATCTTGTAACATAGTGAGAGTCGACTGTCGATACGTCTTTGGTCTAGTCTTCTCCACTGTAGGGACTGGAGCATCTCAGTGACACTACTGGTCTGTCCGTAGTCGTGTTTTGCCCAGCGTGCTGCCCGGCGCTGTACGGCCTCGATCTGGTTTATGGCAGTCTCAGTATGAGGTGACCAGATACTTGAGCAGTACTCCAGCTGAGGGCACACACACACACACGCACGTACACGTTTTTCTGTCGGAAAATAGCTCATAGAGCTAATTATGTTATATGTGTTTGTAATAACCGACTTAAAAGAATTATTATTGTATCGTGTAACTTGCTAAGTAGTTTGCAGCAGTACCTGGATAAATTATGGATATTATGGAGTGAGTAGTCATGCACCGACATCATAGTTTACCTTTGTTGATTCGGGTTGTTTTGTGCTATCATCATTTGAATATGAAGTCTCATCATCTGAGTCGTCGTCGATTATCATAATCTCATCCTCTTCAAAGGCATTAATATTGTTTGAGGCCATAACTTTGAAATTTCGAGAAATAGTTCAAAATATTATAAATTATGCCTGATCATACAGACGTATTGTCTAGGGCGTTTGAATCACACGGATTGGAAATATAAACACGAATATAATTCTGGACTATTATTCACATCCAATATAGATGTACTTTGTAATACAGTTAAATACTTACACCGCCTATATAAAGACGGTTCTAGTGATCTCTTAAAATGTGCTTTAGTAGAAAGTAAGTTACTTAACAACTGTAATAAGAAATCCTGGTATCCTGACCTAGATCTACATACTCTGTATATATCCATGTTTTGACGTACAATTTGTTATGAAATATCTTGGTATATCTGATTTACAATTACAGATGTCTAATCTATCAAATATTGTTAAAAAGAAGTTAACTGATCAGTATAAACATGAATGGGCTTCTTCTGCAAATAACTGTTCTATAAGTAATACTGGTAAATTACGAAATTATGCGCTGTTTAAAAACTAGTTATGTAAAGAAAGAACCATATCTTAATATTATTAAAGACTTTTCTATTAGAAAATGTTTCACTAATTTAAGAATCAGTAACAATAAACATAGATCTAGATATATATCTATGCCATAAATTAGAAATAGAAGTCTGTCGTTACAAGAAAATAGATTCTAATTGAAGACATTGTAGATTATGTAAAAATCATTCAGTAGAGAATGAGTTCATTTCCTCATGGAATGTGAATCTTTTGTTAATGAAAGAATGCAGATTTTTGATGAGATACTCCGAAGTTCTTTAAATTTTACATTATTAAATTCTTCTCTAAAGTTTATACAGTTATTAAGCAATGAAGACACTGATGTTATCACTTATGTATCAAAAAATTATTTTGCACTAGCTATTGTACATGAATCTATTTTCAACATCCTTTACAAATACCTTGGCAATATAGCCTATATCTAAAGTTATACTTAGAGTGCGCTAGTCAATATATATAATATAAATGACGAAAAATGGACTTACGATAATATACCAATGGAAACAGTAGACAATTTCAATTATCTTGGTACCGTCTTTAATTATACAGGTAATTATAATTTAAACCAAGAAACATTAGCTAGTAAAGGTTTAAAAGCACTAAATAGTTTACTTGTTAATCACTGAAACCTAGTAAAATATGTCAGCTATTTGATGCCTTCGTTAGCTCTATATTAAATTATGCTTGTGGAATATGGGGATTTAGTAAAAGTAAAGAAATTAAAAGAATTCACCTTAAGTTCCTTAAATCTCGGTTGCATGTAAAACAATATACTTGTAATGCTGCTATATATGGTGAGTTATTTAGATATCCTATTTATGTTAATAGATATGTCCGTCTTGTTAAGTATTGGTGCAACATTGTTGAATCTGACAATATCATTTTACAACATTTGTATAAGTCATTAACATTCGACTGTCATAGAGGTAAATCGTGTCAAAACATTGTTAAATGATACCGTTTTTTTCTGATGTATGGAACAACCCAGATGGGGTTAATTTACTTACTTTTCATCTTTTGTTCAAGCAAAGAATAATCGATCAATGTGTTCAATCATGGTATACTACTGTTAATAACAGTCGATCTTTGTGTACATACAGACTATTTAAGACCACTTTCAGTTATGAGTATTATCTAGATAAAACACCACAGAAATTTCGTATTGCACTTACTAAGGTAAGACTGTCTTCGAATCAACTGTGGATTGAAACAGGTCGTTATGGTGTTAACAGAATCGACCATGATCATCGCTACTGTTTAATTTGTAATTCTGGTGATCTAGAAGACGAATACCACTTTATTTGTATATGTCTAGCATACACTGACATTCGAAAACAATATATTAAATCACGTTACTTTGTTAGACGAAGCGTTTTTAAATGTATTGAGCTAATGCAGTCTGTTAGTTTTTCTGTTATCTCAAAACTTTGTAAATTTGTATATCAAGCGACAACTATTCGACAAAACATAGTTAATCGTCATGAAAATTTACTGTAAGTTTCACTTAAAGTAAATACTACACCATCTTTTGCACATCTATATGCTTTAACGTTCTTCATGATATTTCAATATATATGTATGTACATACACATTGCATTGTTTTATTTTTTTTCAATATACTCAGTACAGCCTCACGTTCAATATATGTTTGTATATCTTTTCCGTATAAATCATGTTTTTCTCATTGCCTTTATGTCTATGCACATACTTATCACGACTGACTGTTGTATATAATATTATTCATTGTATCACGTAACAAGAAACATTGTAATGTTTACGTTACTTAAATAAAGAATCTTGAATCTTGAAATCTTGAATATAAATGGTAGTGTTGAAAAAATATATAAGTCTGTATAAATCCTCTTTTGGGTTGGCATTCTCGACAATATTTAAGTTATCTATCAATAGTTGAATTGTTATATTTACATTTGTAAATAATTCTATAATTCAATATAAGGGAGGCAAATCATTATTTAACTATTTTTGCTTATTGAGTTGTCTCCTCCCTTACATTAAAATTACAACCAACGGAGGGTAGTGAATAGTTATTGGTTTCCTTTTTGGTATAATCTTTATTTAATTATAAATCTTTAGTTATTTGTGTTTCATTTAATCAAAATCAAGCCTTCGTTTCTTTATATGCTTTGTTTACACGTTATAGTATGTGATTGTAATGCCAGAAATGGCCCATGATTGGAATAAATAAATATTCTATTCTATTCATGACAACAGTAATATTTTTTTAATTAATGTTAAAAAAGTTGAAATAAATATCACTTGATGTATGTTAAAAAAGTTGAAATAAATATCACTTGATGTATGCATGTTTTTTTTTTTTTAACAAAGCATGTATTACTGGAGATATTTATCATACTCAAATCTAAAATCACATTGATTTAGTACACTATATCAAGAATCATTTGTATTCCAATAACAATACACTATATCGATGTGAGTGTTGTTATTTCTTTTAACATAGCTTGCATTTCAAAACGGGCCTAAGAAACCGACGGTTTTGCATTGGCCTCGACTACAGCATAGTAGTAGGGGCTGGCGTGGCGCAGTCGGTAGCGCGGCGGATTTGTAACCGGGGGGCCCCGGGTTCAATCCTCCGTGGTGCCACTGAGTTCCGTCGGTGTGTTCTTGGGCAAGACACTTTACCTTAGCCTCGTCCGTCGGATGGGGACGTAAACCGGGCGGTCCCGTGTATCGGTCACGTTAAAAAACCATAGGAATCCGAGCACGTTAAAGAACCATAGGAATCTATTCGATAATAAGAGTAGGGCAGGTTCCCGGATTCCTATGTATCCTTCCCCTCTCTCTGGGGCGGCTCTAAATAACCTATACTGCACTATAGTAATAAGTAACATGTTTGGACAAGAGGAATAAACTATGGAAACAATTTAAGACAGTATTCTTCCCACAGTATCCCTCCAAATCCAAAGTCCAAATCGTAGACACATTAGTTTATTTGCATTTTTATAAATCATGTAAATGTCAATTATAATTTAACGACAAGGATGCCAACTTACCTATTACAATTGACATTAATTTCTATTATCTATATTTCATATATCCTTTCTGAATAGGTAAACACCCAAATTGGATACATATATTATGTAACCGAAACAGTCACTAGATAGTCCTATAATCACTTATAGAAGATCTATGTTTATATATACAGATATTGATAATGAATCGTACAATCAGTTCTACCATCTCGCATCAAGATTTGCGAATGTCTGTATTGACAAATTTATATTCTTTACTCAGAATATGTAATATGTTGTCATTTAAAAACAAATGTTAAGCGAAACTCGAAATACGCCAAGACATTGCTAGTGTTTAGTTTGCATATGAGCTCAGTGCAGAGCGCACGATCGGTATTATTATTTCTACTACATATTACAATTATGTAAACATCTGTGTAAATGTATATATTAACCTCTCTCACATCTGTATAAATGTATATATTAATATCTCTCTATCTCTCTTTCTCTCTCTCTCTCTCTCTCTCTCTCTCTCATATGATATTTTGTCATGATTATGTTGTTCTAAATGTATTCATATTATTGTATTTCATAATCTCCTGCATGGAGGAAATAAAGATATTGAATTGAATTGAACTGAATTGGGAAGATGTATTAAAACTTCCAAGTGTTACTCTTTTACTTGTCATAACACTTCGCAGTTATATAATATTGGCAATAGAATATGTTCAAAATTCAATATTATAGGTTATTGAATTTGTATGGCTAAATATTACTTGGAACGAGTTGTTTTGGCAAAGGACGACGAGCTTGCGAGTTGTCCTGCGCCAAAACAACGAGTTCCAAGTAATATTTAGCCATACAAGTTCAATAACCTTTTTATTGTATACTTTCATATTGTTTTTGATCAATGTAAATTGTATGACTATTACTTTTCATTGTATTTGTGTTATTTTTATAGCTTTTGATGGAATTCCTATCTTGCCATTCAGTTTCATTTTGTGTGGATGATTATTTTGCGCGAAAACGACGTCGACGTCGGATGACGTCATTAAAAACATCAAGCGATTTTCTGCAGTTTGTTTACCATTCGATAACGTTAAAAACAGTGGGTGAGTGACCATTTGAATTATTTTATCAATTTTTGCCATAAAAGGTTGAAAAAAACTCGTATTTTGTTGTTGACACTATAGGAAGGATTCCGTTATTTTTATTTGAAAGTAGTTCCTTATTTCTATTTCGCGGCTCTTAGCAAGCACGAGCAAAAGTTCCCGTGCAATTTTAATGTGTGCAATATCGTAGAATATTGCACGCTTAGCTCAATGCAAACTAAACGGGACAATATGAAAGTATACAATAATGAACTTTATTATTCAGTCTTATTTTAGATTTCTTAAAATAAATCACACTGTATAATTCATTGTAATATGTTTAGATTTGCATTTACTTGTTTACATACCCGTTGACGGGCATTTGTTGATCGACATATACATAGTTAATACTTTTACCATATCATCCCTTATTTGTAAATAGTTTTAAAATAGATCTATATATTACTACATTACTTTTTTTTCTTCACATGTCTATATGTTTTATTACCAATATATGATCGCAAAAGGTCAGTCTCATTAAAATCAAACCCTTTATCACGCTACGATACTCTACACTATTACGGATCTGACAACACTGCATAGGAGGTCACGTCAGATTGACCTTGAGATTAGCCAGTCAGATTTCAGCCTACAAAATCGCTCGGTATAGACTACTTCACTGCGCATGTCGCGTTTCAGTTAACACTGTGGAGCAGTCTACGCTCGGTATTGAAAGAGACAATGTCCGTAACGTTTAGCTTATAAAACACAACATAATTGCGATGACAAACATAACACACCAACCATTATTTAATATTTACTGAATAAAACCAAGATTGTTTGACGCAATTCAATAGCGGTATAAATGTGAAATACACACAATTCGCCGCGGAAGATGGTGCTACTATTTGATGTTCTTCTTCAACATTTCTAAATATAACTCGCTAGAAGTAATCTTTATGGAAAGATGAAAGGCCAAGTAATTGAAACACATAACACTTTATGAGATATTATTACCGTAAAGGTATGATACCGGTTGCTGAAAACTGGTAAAATCAGAAACACTAAAACAAAAACAAAATATCAGTCGCCTAATGAAGAAAGCGAGTTTGTTTCTAAACCAGCGAAATATATTCTTTATCACCACAAACCAATAAAGAAAAACTAAGTGGCGAAAAAATAAACTATTCCCCAAATTATTAATTAAAATGTAACACTACCGTTCGTTTTTTGTAGAGTCGATATAAATTATAACACGCCCGATAAGCAGTAAATCGATAGATACAGGTACAGACGACAACCATGTCTTAGCGTTGTTTCAAGACCAGTTATATAAGGACCCAGATAAATGTCCAGTTGATTCCTTTAATTACATTTAAAAATAAACAACTTTTTTTTAATTTTTCTGACTTTGAAGCTGATAATGCATCACATTTTTCTATATAATTATTTTATTAAATTTTGGTTTTATGGTATGTGAAACGCATAATAATTACAATATCTAAACAAACAAAACAATATGTACAAAGACAATTTATCGATTATTTATCTATTTGATCAATTACTATACATATGTATTTAAGTTCTTCTTGTGAATTATTTCATTTTTATATTATTTTTTTCCCCATAAATTGTGTGCATTTATATATTAAGATCAGTAAATAATACAATAAATAAATAAAGCAATTATAAAGAAATTTCTATGTCTATGGAACATTACTTAATATCATGTAGTTTAAATACTTTTAATTCCACTGTAAACGGATGGTATTATAATTCAATTAGATTAATTCTTATCTGCTAAGTAATTGCTGATGTGTGTATACAATGAATGACCCCATGGTGTGATACATAATCCTTTTTATGACAGATTGAGATAATCAGGCACACGCATCAGGCATTTAGTTTGATGATTGACACAATATATAACATAATAAACAGCACCTACTTTAGTAGTTTTATGATTGTATTAATCCAATTAGCACAAACTTATATGTTAGCGATACACCATTAAATGCTACTGTTTTTTAACTTTGTTGTATTTCAACTTTATGCTGGTATAATGGAAATGTTGCTTGGAAAAGTACAAAATAAATGCATTTTTATCGTATTTTAAAATTGGATTGAAAACAATACCACTAGCGGATCCAGGGGGGGGGGGCGCACCCGGCCTAAAAATTCCGGATCATACATGTATGTCCATGTTACTGTAGATAAAATTTCGTTGCACGCCCTCAGTATAATTTTTTTTCTCGCTCGCTTCGCTCGCTCGACGCATAATGGCTAATGAGTGGTTTAATTAACATATTGTTAAATCATTTTATTTCAAAACGATTTTTTTTATTCATACATGTATGTCTATGTTACTGTAGATAAAATATCAAACAATTTCGATGCATACCCTCAGTATAAAAAATGTTCTCGCTCGCTCGACGCATAATGTAATGAATGAGTGGTTTAATTAACACATTGTTAAATCTCTTTATTTGAAAACGGACTTTTTTTATTCATACATGTATGTCCATGTTATTGTAGATGAAATATCAAACAATTTCGTTGCACGTCCTCAGTATAAAAAAAAATTCTTGCTCGCTTCGCTCGCTCGAGCACAATGGCTAATGAGTGGTTTAGTTAACACATTGTTAAATCCTTTTATTTGAAAACGGACTTTTTTTATTCATACATGTATGTCCATGTTACTGTAGATAAAATATCAAACAATTTCGATGCACTCCCTCAGTATAATTTTTTATCGCTCGCTTCGCTCGCTCGACGCATAATAGCTAATGAGTGGTTTAATTAACACATTGTTAAATCCTTTTATTTGAAAACGGACTTTTTTACCCTGTCAATGCAATACCGCAACCGTTTTATGAGGCTAGAGACGGACCCGAAAATTTTACGCCCCCCCTAAGCTGAAATCCTGGATCCGCCCCTGAATACTATGTTATATGTGTTTTTAATTTCAGGTGGTTGTTTTAGTGGTTGGTGCCAACGATATAGGAGCCATGACACCAGCAGAGATAGTCACCAGCATCAAACAGCTATGTACAGAAATTCACAAAGCATCCCCCAGGTTGGATATTAATATGTATATTATATGATATGTATATTGTAAATAATATGTAAATTTCTATGTACAGTTGTTAACACCTTCTCAATTACAAATTATTGCATAATGGCTTATGAAAGTTATATTGTGATAATTTGACCCCATTCTGACGCAGCTAATTTACCACCTGTGCGTTTGCTTCCAAGCATCAATCCAATACACATGTACCTATTAACAAATGAGCACGCGCTGCCTAACAGTGATTGACACCTTGCCTGACGACCTTGATCGCCTCTCGACCAATCAAATTTGCTGCTGTCACAGCTTGTGGCACAGAGACGGAAATAACCTATCACTGTGTAAATTGTGTTAATATTTCAACGATTATCTTTGAATTTTATGATGCTTTTTGCGGGTTGAGACTATTATGACTTGATTGGATTAACTGTTTAATTGATTGCTACCGGCTTCTGATTGATTACCGGTTAATTAGACCGAACTGAGATAAAACAAATGTACTATTTTTGTACTGTCGAGTAACGGACTTTATTAATTTATGGATGTTCAAAATGTATGTATGTTCAATACACAAATGGCGCAAAGAAGTATATTTTCATTTAAGAAACAAACAAATGCAATAAAAAAGTTAACAGTGACAGCCATAGTTCATTTTTTTATTGCATTTGTTTGTTTCTTATTTTTCATTGTCATTCTATAATGTAAGGTGTTTATTTTATTTCATTGCAGTGTGACAGTTCTGATTTCTGAAGTTCTACCAAGATCACAGAACCTGTTTGATGGACGGCGTATGAGTGTGGACTACATTCAGCGATGGAATCATGATGCGGGTGCAGTGAACCGACAGCTGCACAAACTGTCTTTAGAGGTAGCATGGGTGAGAGTCATAGAGCAGCCAGAGTTCCACACTTTATTTGGTAAGTTTGTACAATATGAAAGAAAATGAATATAATAATAATATTTTATATATCGTCTGTTCTCTGTCAAATTACCGAAAAATTATCAAGTTTGTACTTTGTTCAACATAAGCATCCTTACGCATCTGAACTCCGCCCGTGAATTATTTGAAATCAACTGTACCTACAACCCCATCATTGCAGGAACCAGTGACAGTTTCTGGCCCACGGCTATTCAGCGAAGTAGCCAGACAACCTCCTCCAGTTCCAGAGACATTGGCCTCAAGTATTGAGTCTGCAGTCCAGGCGATACCGGTAACTTCTCAGACATCGGAGAAATCAACTGTACCTACAACCCCATCATTGCAGGAACCAGTGACAGTTTATGGCCCACGGCTATTCAGCGAAGTAGCCAGAAAACCTCCTCCAGTTCCAGAAGTGTATCGGACAACAACACCTACAGTTTATTTGATGGAATGTGATACACACTGTTATCTAAGTACCGATAGCGATGTTCTTGTAGGTGGTGGCGATACTCCAATATTTTCTAAAACAGACAGAATTCTAACATATCACGAGGCAGCTGACATCATACAACAGAATTTACCAGATAGTGTAACATATGAACCTCCATATAGGCCAGCTGCAGGATCTGTGTTTCTCTATGACGACTCTGGAGATACACATAAGCGCGATGATTGGCGCGCAGATGGATACACCTGGAGGAATATGGGGGAAAAGACAGTATCAAGTTGAGGGAAAATAATTTGAAAGGTCATTTTTTAAAATAAGCAATCAAGGTGTGGTAAGTGATAAGTTTCAGAAGCATGCATTTCGTTTAGTAAAAAATGACTATAATGGACGAACGGTTTTAGTGTATTTTGGTGATAATGAGGCATACAGAGCATTGCCACATGGAAACAGAAAACGGAATGTAAGGCAGCACAAACGCGCAAAACCATCGCTTTTAAATGAAATGAATTCACGGTGTAAAGATGAGGAACCTAAAATATTACATGATAAAATGATATCAGAATGTTCACCACAAACCAAGTTAAAAGGAGTAGGTGTTCCCCGAAGTCCTAAACAAGTAAGAAATGCACAGTTAAAACTTCGCAAAAATGCCAAAATATCACATGACTCATTATATGCATTACACCTGTTAGTTGATCAGCTTGACAATTACATACTGAGCATTAAAACTACACCAGATCTTGAAGTTATTGTTGGAAATGAAGACACATTTGATGAAATTAACAGGCTGCTACAATTAAAGGACATCAACGTGGAATTTTATTATGACACAACATTTAATCTTGGTGATTTCTATATGTCAGTTTTAGTTTGTCAACACCCAATGTTTAAAGAAAAACCCACTATACCTGTCGCATTTATGCTACATGAAAGGAAATTTCAACGGTGCCATGAGCAGTTCATTGACGTACTGAAACTGAAAATTCCCAAGCTTAGTGAAAAAGAAATATGTGTGGTCAGTGACAGAGAGACTGGCATTATGAATGCATTCAAAGAACGCTTAGATAATTGTCAATTGCTTATTTGCTGGAATCATATTTTCAGTGATGTCAAATTCTGGGTAGGCAAACATGGAGGGGGTGTATGACATGAATGTTCGGGAACTATTGCACTGTAAAACGCGTGAACTGTTTGATGAAAGATACAATGAAATGAAACTGATATGGAGCGAAGCTTTTGTTTCTTATTTTGAAGACAATCTGTATGATACAATTGTTAATCATTCTGGTCGTTGGATATTGGAAAGTAAAGATCTGTATAATCCGTACTCAGGCATCACAAATAATGCAGTTGAAAGCATGAACGCAAAATTAAAAAGACTACTTGAACACGAAGAGAAAGAAATAGATGAAATAGTGTTATATTTCTATTATTTGCAAGGAAATGACCTCTCTGAATTGATACGTGCATTTTGCGGTGAAAGTGAATTGACATTGTCAGAAAATTTTCGGTTTGCAGCACGTGATCCAGACACAATTGTGTTACCCAAAAATGTATGTCATCCAGACAAAATGATACAGTTGGTTAAAGGTGACATTGCCGTGTTAATTGATGAAAACAAAGAAAATTTCAATGAAAACAAAATAATAAATAGTGGGGTATCAAGTAATGAAAACTGTAAGGGTGAAAGCACTGAAAAATCAAATTCCAAGAGTTCATCTTCACAACGTTCATTAGCAATTAAAACTATTTCTGATAATGGCATTATCCTTGTGCCTGAAATGGGAGCGTTTATGGTCAAGTCAGCAAAAGACAAAAAATATTCAGTCACATTATTCCCGAAAGAAACGTGTTCATGTCCCGCAACAACAAGATGCTATCACATAATCTCTGCTGTGCTGGCTATAGGCATGTCTATTCCAGAAGATAAGAAAAAGGTGTTTAACTTGTCTCAACTGCGCAAGAACTTTCGCCCGAAGCACATGAAAAAATGTGGAACTAAAAAGGGTAGAAAATGAGATAATGATGGCGACACTACTATATTACCAGCTCCAGATTCTGCAATTAAAACAGTACAAAGTGATTAGTTTGATACACCAACCATTAACAATACCGGTATCAATTCAAAAACCAATCAAAAGGCTAAGAAAACTTTACTTTTTAATAATTCAACACCCAGATCAATTCTGATGCTCAAAAAACTCCTGTAAGTACAGAGAAAAAGAGAAAATTAACTTTTGATGACCGTGAAAATAAGAAATTTGCTAAATTAGGAAATTGTTCAACAATTTTAGAAGATGAAAATTTCATTGATTTAGAATTGCAACGTGAACATACGAGAAAAAACATGAGGTCAGTGAGATATGGAACATGGATTTAAGACTTACATTCAAAGACCGTGATGATCTAATTAACAATAAAAAACTTAATTCAAATCACATGGAAGCAGTTAACATAATGTTAAGGGGAAAAGTTGGGAATTCAATTGTTGGTCTACAGTTAACTGAACAAGTTCCAAAGTCCACACCTAGGGAAGGGCCTAGTGTGTTAAAATACACGTTTAATGCTCTTTTGAAATTTTTCGTATTGGCGAGCATCAACGTGTATTGATTATTGCACATTTTACGACTGGACTTTCCCAACGGAATCTGTTGGGAAGGTTTCACGCTTTTAAACAGCATTGTTTGTATATTATATATGCATAGGTTGAAAGAAGATTTTTTTTTCAGTCGATTGGTGTTTCGAAATTTACCTGCCACGATGAAATATCTCAGATTATCCAAATTTATCACGAATATATTGACACATTTCCGAATTATCCAAATTTACCGCCATCTTGTTTGAAATTCTTACCCAGAGTTCAATGCGCATATTAGATCACCATACGCAACCCACCATGCACCGTCGATAGAATAGAATAGAACCGTTTATTGCTACAATCGTAAAACATTGTGTACATAGTGTGTTTAAACTAAACATATTTCATGCCGATTTAATTTTTTGGTTATATTTTATTATTTATAGTATTGTTAACATTACTTGTTTTATTCGTTTATTATTCTACAGTAATAAAGAGTATATAAAATATATGAAAATTAGCAGTTTGGTAAAGATAATAATAATGAAGTTGCAAGAGTGTTCACAAGGACGACGACGGGCAACTGACAACGGACAACTCATCTCATAAACCCTGGGGGTGGGGTGGGGGTGGGGGTGGGGTGGTGGATGGGAGATTTGAATACTAGTGACAGTTATTGTTTTCGAACACAAAATCACCATGTTCAGCTCTACCAAACACACAACGATTTATTTTTATAAATCACAACGCCCCATCCTAGCTCAACTAAATTTGGGACTTGGTTTCCTTATAGTATGTTGTAAAGGGTTGCTTAAGTAATGTTGCCTTCCGCAAATTCTGGGCTCCCATGGAACCCAAATTGTGAAGGCCCATAAAATGTGCAATAAAGGCAGATCTAGGTTTGCATGTAAGCTGGTGTATATATAGTTATAATTTTGGTTTGGGATCTTATATCATTATGCATCTTATTTGTACTTCACCCATATTTGGACATGGGCTCCCTCCTCCCCGCCACCCCCCCCCCCCCCCCCCAACCCCATACACAGCCCTCTCCCCCTCCATTTTTTTTTTACATATTTCTGTTGTTTTGGTCAATTCTTCTGTTGTTTTGGTCAATTCTTACACATATAGCTATGTTGCTCACCCCCCCCCCCCCCCCCCCACCACACACACACACCCCACCCCCACTCCCCACTCGACACTCATTTATTATTTTTTTTTACATATGTTTGTGTTGTTTTGGTCAATTCTTACACATATAGCTATGTTGCTTTCCCCCCCCCCCCCCCCCCCCCCTCCCCCCCACCCACCCCCACCAATACTCAAAACTCAATTTTTTTATTTATTTTTTTAACATATTTCTGTCTTGTTTTGGTCAATTCTTACACATATATTTATGTTACCCCGCCCCTACTCCGTCCCCGCCCCGCACAAACCCCCTGGCACCCCGCCTCCCCACGACTCTCAACTATTTTTTCTTCTTCATATTTCTGTATTGTTTTGGTAAATTTTTACACATATAGCTATGTTGCCCGTCCCCACCATCTTCCTCCCCCGCCCCCACCGACTCGAATCTCTATTTTTTTCTTCATATTTCTTTGTTGTTTTGGTCAATTCTTACATATATTGCTATGCCCCCGCCCCGCACCCCCCCCCACCCCACACACACACTACCCCCCCCCCCCCCCCCCCCCGCCCCCACTCAAGACTAAACTATATATGTTTTTATATTTCTGTAATGTTTTGGTAAATTTTATTATCTCTACTGGCCAAGTTCGAAAACCAACCAGATCGGACAAGTAACGGCTGAGTTACGGCTGTTATATTTCCACTCGAAACTCGATATATATATTTTTTGTTTTTACATATTTCTGTGTTGTTTTGGTCAGTTTCTTACACATAAAGCTATGTTGCACACCCCCACCCATTACGCCCCTCCCCCACCTCCACCCCTACTGGAAACTTTTTTCTTTTTTACATATTTCTGTGTTGTTTTGGTCAAAGTGTGTTACCCCCACACCCCCACCCCAAACCATCCCAACACACCATCATCACTACCACCCGAATGTTGTTGTTTTTTGCATATATCTGTGTTGTTTTGTTTTATCAGTTTATCAATATGTTTCGCCCCACAACCATCCCACCACCACCCGATTTTTTTTTTTTTTTACATATGTCCGTGTTGTTTTGTTTAATCAAATATACAACTATATCAATTATGCGCCCCCGCCCTGCACCCCCCCCCCCCCCGGCCCCATTGGTTTATGGGCTCCCCTCACATGGAGGACAGGGGGAGGGAAATTGTTTTTATTTATCTTCCATTATTGGATATTAAAATTTTAATTTGAACGCAATCATTTACATATAAAGCAATTTAGATTCAATTCAGATACACAGACGAAATATCAATAAAAAAAAAACATCCTGAAATGAGGCCACAATAAAAAATCGCCAGGTATCCCCTCCCTCCCCGAGTTGCCTTTCGACCACAATTTCTTTTTTAAATGACAGCAACTTTGGATTAAAACTGATAAAAATATATGAAATGTCACCCTGCCCCAAATTTTACTATAATTTGTATGAGATTCTAACAATAATTTTTATATCGGCCCGAGTTTCTATAACCACCCCCACCCCCTCACATTGTTTTAGCCTTGTTTTCTGATGGTATATACTGGCTATACCATTTATTATTCTCTGAATAGTCGAGCTGCGCTGTTCTCCTACAGCTCTTGTTTAATATAAATTTCCATTATTTTACAGATTGTTTAGTGGGTCGCCCCCTGAATCCACCCGTAAACTCACCCACCCCCTACACACTAAATGAAATGAACATAACAAAACAAAATAAACAAGCTTAAGTTAGGTCATGGACATACAGTAGGTCTATGGTTAGGTGCTTTTTCTTTTTCCCCCAGATCAGGCTATAAAACAAGCGAGATTTTTTTAATTTTTCTTTTAAGAGAATGTCTGAAGGGGTAATATATAATAAATATCCCGGCACCCTTCGCCCATTACCTTTTGTTAACCTAAGACTTGAAAACTTTATACTAGGTACATTATAAACAACGCACTTTCGTGACACGTTGTCCACAGTGAAAATGTGTACTTATGCGCATGCGCATGCAACGTTGGGAGAAACGCGCACTTGTCAATATATTGTCAATACACATGTATAGCGATCTACGAAAAACCGATATATTATGTAAAATATGCTTCGAAAAAATAAAACCGAAAGTAAATGGTAAATAACTTATTATTTTGTTAGATTATCGTCATGGTTTACGCACATAAGTCTGATAAGCTGCTCAATTTCCGTTCGAAAATCACATGGGTGTTCGAGCGTTTTTTCCAGTCGCGTTTTTTGCAAAGGAAATTAGGCGTATATGCAGTTACATAGAACGTCAGAATAAAAAAAAAGACTGCATAGGAGCCAATTTATTAGGCTAGGGAAGGGCCGTAACTAATGTTGTAAGAACTTGTGGCCCGACCCATTTGTATACTTTGTTAAAAAAAAAATGCAATAAAATATGTTTAAACCAAAGTCCACACAATCTAACAAAATATGTTTGACCGTTAACGGCGCAAAACAGGACATTCTGGCAATTGCTCACCTTGTAATAAATATGAATGATTGAGTATAACGTGCACCGGGCTTTAGCAACTTGTGAACTTAAATCTATAAAAGTAAACGTCATTGACAAAGAAAGTTTCTACTGCTGTCGCTACCTGGTGTAAAATAATGACGATGAAGAAGAAAGTGATATTATACAGCTCGTGATGGTGGTGTTCAGCTGTTGTCAATATAGGGGTTGCGGGAAGTGTTTGTATTAAAATACTGATGATGATGATGATGATTATGATGATGATGGTGGTGATGACGATGATGATGATGATGATGATGATGATTATGATGATGATGATGATGATGATGATGATGATGATGAATAGAATGATGATGAGGAGGAAGAGGAGGAGGAGAGGACAGACGAGACTAGCCGATAACGATGATGATCTGATATCTTAATGTTTGGTGAGTTATGCCTTACCAGTAAAAAGAAACAGCAGCTGTCAAAGTTGGGAATTTTGGAAAAAGTGCAATCTTTTGTAGTAAATATAGGTGTGCATGAACACTGTTTATGTTATATGTTTCTGTTTCAATTGATAACATCAGACACATTTGCATGTCAGATATAATATCGTTTTAATAGGGAAAATGAGGATTTTTACTCCGGCTACTACTGTAGGCCTTATTCTTTTCCAAACTATATCTGTGCTGTACTGTAACTGTACTGTAGTCTGTATCTATAGTAGCTTCCTATGATATCAAGGGTTCTATGATATCACGGTAGTGTCAAATCTATAAAAACCGTATGCATCTCTGCTAAAATATGATAATTATTTTATAGATGTGATGATTTTAGGTACATACAATAAAATAATTGAAAATAATAAGTATATTTATCATAAATAAAAGGATATTTCAAAGTAATGCAAAAATGTTGACAATTTCCTTATGATCTTTAAAATTCATCACCCCTAATCTCCATAAATGCAGTTTTCATTACCTTGAAGGTTATAAAATTCATTAATTTTTAGTCTGATGAGTCTGTTGTACATTATTGTTTCTAGAAATGGTCAGTCATTGAATCATATACCAGTTACTAACAAATACAGGGTACACAATACAGGGTACACAATATGTGCATACCTTGATATCATAGAACTTCTAAAATAATAAGCTCAATGAGGGTACCCATGCATCTTTTCAATCTAATTCTGAGATCATAAAAATAATTGCATTTTATATATCATAACAATTTAGTAGAAGGGTCACAGAAAGCATTTGAGTTTCCTTTTTCTTTAAATATTGTTTACAGTTGTTTTTTTTCGTCAAACCATTTAAATCATTTCAGAATTATTTTATGATTAGAATGTTGTGTTTCTGGGTTTCAAGAGCCTCATTATCATTAATCAATGTTCAGTAAAACCTCAGTGTGTTCTGAGAATGTAATGAGCTTTAAATTAACTGGTTTCATTGGTCCAATTTTTATCACTAAACCAATCAGAATGCTTACATTCATGACTTTCATTTGATTGTTTCTGTCATGACATCACGTCATGCTATTATGAC